>JAQMYL010000012.1:4037838-4054831 GCA_030014365.1 Clarias pachynema | reverse complement strand
TTCATCTTATTAAAGAAGGGGTGTGGCTTATGCACCTGTAATTAAGGGTCTTATTAAAGAAGGGTTGTGGCCTATGTACCTGTTCATTTTTATTAAGGAAGGGGTGTGGCCTATGTACCTGTTCGTTTTTATTAAGGAAGGGGTGTGGCCTATGTACCTGGTTGTTTTATTTAAGATGGAGTGTGGCCTATGTACCTGTTCATTTTGTTAAGGAAGGGGTGTGGCATATGTACCTGTTCATCTTATTAAAGATGGGGTGTGGCCTATGTACCTGTTCCTTTAATGAAAGAAGGGGTGTGGCCTATGTACCTGTCATAGTAAATGAGGCTGAGGAGGCAGGGCCTAGGTGCCAGAGCACAGTAAAGGCAGCCTGCTCTAAACCAGATCGTATTGAATCTTTAAATGCATCTTTTATACCCCAGGTCGTAGATATCATACAGAACTTGAGTTTTTTTTATTCCCGGACCTTCGTCTGCTACATAATAAAAGTAGATGTGAAGTCATTGTGAATAAGGTATGCTTGAACCCTTGACGACTTCTTTAACTTTATATTTTCAGCGTATAAAAGTCTGGAGACCTGCTTTAGATCCCATCCCTCAAACTGCAGCCCTGCAGAGACACTTTAACAGTTTGACCTTTTCTTAGCCTCAATTTCCACGCTTAATATCACCTGCACCGGCCGGCCGACGCTCCATTTCAGATCGCCCTGGATAGCAGACGCTCTATCTGTGCCCTGCATGTTGAGACTTTAATGACAAGTGTTTTACTTCACACTGCAGCTTTGCCGAGCGAATATTCATATGTACTTTGGATTTCTGTGCTTTGTCTTAATACGTGCGGCAGATTAAGGCTTTTGTGCATGAATAATTTAAAACTAAAGTAAAATCTGGATCATTCATGTTCTAAAATAAATGGATTGTTCATGTGTAGATAGATCATGTGTAATAAAAGGCACAATGTTATACAGTACCTGAGGGAGAAGAGAATGCTCTGATCTAAAACGATGCACGCTAAACATCCATCAGTGCCATATTCAAATCATTTGCCATCCCTCGCCCACCCGGACGCCCACGGCTGAAGTAAGATGAACAGCCGCGTGCATACATTACTCCCCTCTTGCCCGGGCTGTGCAACTCGCGTGAACTTAACCAGCTTTCTGCTGTTCATTTGGGCTCATGAGCATTGATCTCACAGCGGTCGCCACCAGCGCGCGCCCACTCCGCCAGCCGTTTACGCCAGCTATTTTTAGCACACCACAGATTGGTTTTGCGACTGGCAAACAAGGGAGAATTTTCTTTTTCCATCAAGTGCTTAGAGTTCTTCTGACCCCCGCACACACATAAACACACACACAGATAAAAAATGTTGTATTTTCAATCAATACTAGAAGCTTCTGGCAAAAGAAAGAAAGGAGGAAGTAGAGAATCATTAGGTTATAAAAGGGTAAAACAGGCATAATGCAGATTCAGGAATATTACACGAAAAGGAAAGACAAAGTTTTTTTTATGTTTCTGAAAAAAAAAACAAGCAGAGCTTTGCTCATATGTTTATATATGTGTTAATTATTTATCATGATAAATAATGTTCCAATACATTGTGTGTGTGTGTGTGTGTGTGTGTGTGTGTGTGTGTGTGGGAGGGGTGGTTGGATCAACAGTCTCCAGACTCCAGATTGGTCAGTGTGGCCCCATGATGTGGCCCCTGAAACCCCCAGGGTCTTAGCCCAGTCTATTTTTACCCATGAGGGCACCAGAAAAAGGTCCAGCACCAGAGACCATTTAAAGGGCACGTATTATGCAAAATTGACTTTTTAGTCATTTTTAGACATTCAGATGGGTCTCCGCTGTGTGCAGACAAAAAACAATCTATGTTTTTTTGTCTTTTTTTCTATATCTGTGTCAACATTTTCTGTATAATACTATAAAGCTGCTTTTGCGAAAATGACCATCGGTAAAAAAGCGCAACAGAAATGAAACTGAATTGAACGGAAGTGTTCGTATTGGCAGAGTTTGAAACGAGCGGATTAGATTTTCCCCCTAATGTGACCTCATATAAGGAGATACCCCTCCCCTGGCTTGATTATCAGCTCTGCTGTTCTGTTCAGGGGGCGTGGCTCAGCAGGAGCTCATTTACATAGACACTAAAACGGTGCGTTCGGTCAAGAAGTGAAACAAAGGGGAAATAATGCCTTATCTGAGGAGGCGGAGCTCTGAGATCTGTGTTAACTTGATACATAAATATTAACATACGGGACCTTTAAAGAAGTGCGATCACATGCATAACAGCTAAGAGAGACAACTCTTACGTTTTGATAAGTAATAAAAAGTGTTTAGTTAAGTATAGAGACTTTTGGGACACCCTATAGAAAAGTTAAGGATTTTTTTTACAGATGTAAAAATTGTGATTATGCACATCTACTTAATAGAAAAGAATGGAAATTGATGTTTTAGCTTGTGTGTTCAGTAGAAAAGCAGTGTAGCGTAATACTGTATGTGTGTATGAATCAGAATAACCCCTTTGGACCAGCTTGTATTAAATGTCCCGGCGAGGCTACGGCGCCCTCCGTCTCTTTTAAAGACAGAGAAAATAAACAAGCTCAGCTTTTGGCGTTCATGGTGTTACTCCCTTAATTGCTGTAAATAAATAGCTGAAAGAGGATTATATTTGACTCCGGAATATTGGCCTGTCACTGCCACGCCGCCAGACAGTGGTGCTACTGTTCTAGAAAACTAATCAACACCTCGTGAGCGGTCAGAATAGAGGACGATCTTAGCCGGGTTAAAGTATCATCGGGGTGATTTTGTGATTTTGATTTTCCGCAGGTCGTTTTTTTATCTCTCTTTTTGAGAGCGTACCGAAGCAGGCCGCATAAGCATGCTGCCAAACAAGATTAAAACCTGCCGGCGGTGGCGGGGGTTTATTTACATGTAGAAGAGGGTTGCGCGTCTCTCTCTCTCTCTCTCTCTCTCTCTTTCTCTCTCTCGACGTGCTGAGTCACTGGGTAAAGATAATGCCGACGAGATCTAAGGGCATCGAAATGCACGAGCGGGCACAGGCGAAACAGAACGCAGGAGGAAGCCGCGTCGGTCCGTCTGCGAGCCGGCTGTCTGAGCGATAACTTTATGATCGCAGCAGTTGATTTATTTATACAGTATATTCATTCATTTCCAGAAAAAAAAACATGTAGCTACCTCCATACTGAACTTTATCTCTGTCACCCCGGTGCCGTCTGTTTAATTCACAAGCTACGTCTTGTACAGCGCTGACATCATACGTGCGTGTGTGTAAACTTTGCTTTTGATTGAATTGTGACATCACTCCCTGTAGCTTTCTCAGTTTATGATTGAATGTTAACGAGCATGGTGAAGGCTGCCATTGCGTCACCGCGGGGCTGTAACGACGCTCAGCATCACCTCTTGTCCTTCACAGCCCTAATTTCTTCATCTTTGCTCAAGTGTATCATCCTTTAATGGGCGTTGAGACCTTCTAATAACTAACGAATAATGAAACATTCTGTTAAATGCTCTTCGGGCATTAAGACCTACTTCCTTCATTCCTCCTGCTCCTTCTTACAGTACGTTATAAGCGCAGTAATTAATAAAGCATTTCCAGGCAACCCGGAGTAATTAAACCTCTCTGGAGTGAACTCGCGTTGGCAGATCTCCTTAACTGGAGGGATTGTAAGCTGTTTGATTTATCGAGCTTCGGCCTGGTGCTCGGATTGACTCGGCGCCGCTGTTTATAACACCGAAAAGCGATTATTCTCAGGATGCAAAAATGAGAAAACGGTCTGTAATTTGTTATGTCATCACATGCTTCAGGTGGGAATAAAAGATGTGATTATTTTCCTATAACCGCACAACCTGGAGTGTTTTTATTCCTTACTTTAACCATCGAGAGCGTTCTGCATTTGTTGATTTCTCCTCTCTATCGATTTGCATTTTGTCGTAACTCGACTTAATCCATTAAATGCCTTTGCCGTCAGGGACGGATAATCATACAGTATGTTTATTTATTTATTTATTTATTTATTTTTGTTCTAAACCATTACGGTGATTTTGCTGACACTTTTGGCCGGAGCGAATGACTGTACATTAGCTAACTGCTCGAGGATTAAGTGGCGTACACAATGACACAATGGCTTGGCGATGGCACTCATCAGGTAGCTTCAAATCCATCGTATCTTGAGTTACAGCCAACGTGTAAAAGCTCCTCAGGTTAGTGTAGCTTGTAAAAAAATACCACCATGTATCATCGTAAAAGGAAAAGGAGTACGGAGGCCAGACTGGGGTTTTTGGAGAATCAGAGCCGGTGTATTTCCACGCCTCGGCCTTAATATCTCATCCATCAGCTCAGCACGCATGCTAGGTTCCCAGTGACTCAGCAACTTTTAGCTCTTTGCCTCCACATAAAGGCTCATTAAACTAAAAGCTTTACTGGCCCAGCTAGACTTCCTGCCTTTTCTGAACCAATAACGCCCACTCCCTCGTTCCCTCCCTCCATCTTCTCCTTCTTCTTCTTCTTCTTCTTCTTCTTCCTCCCCCTTAGACGAGAGCCAGTTAGGGAACAGGGGAGACGTCTGACTAATCGAACACACCCACTCCTGATCTCTTGAACCCACACCAAGATTAATGACTCGGCTCATTTTTTGGAAAAAAAAAAAAAAAAGGTGTGTGTGTGTTAGTGTGTGTGTGTTGTACTGCTTAGTCAATACACATTGGCTGAGGTGCGATAAGGTTAATCTTGTTTTTTTTTCCCTGCTTGGTCAGTCTTGTGAATAAAAAGGCCAATCCTCTTCTGGATGCAAGAAAATAAACGATGATGCACATAAAGCAGAGCCTTGTTAAGATCACGGAGAAGGAAAATGACTCGGATCAAGAGTTAAAACGGATTATGCGCATCCGGCGCATTGCAGATTCAACACTAAAAAATCCATCCGTTTTTACAGCCGTTCTTTTTTTTTTTTTTTTTACTAAATACATATATTGTATATGTGTTGTGTAAAAAAATTGCTGTATGTACAGTATATATACTGTTTTAGAGAGATAATCAACTTTGTGATGGTGTTATCTCCTGAATCTGACCTGATCTCACCTGTAGAGTCTGGTTCCTCCCAAGGTTTCTTCCTATTGCCATCTTGGGGAGTTTTTCCCTTCAACACCATCGCCTTGCTCATCTGATCTTTTTGATTTGTAGACATTCGTCTCACACATTTCATGCACATTTCCCTAATTTTCTTTTGATTCAGTGAAGCTGCTTTGTGACTATGACCGCTGTTAAAAGCGCTATACAAATAAAACTACAGTGGAACCTTGGATTACGAGCATAATTCATTCCGGAGGCGGGCTCGTATTCCAAAAACACTCGTAAACCAAAGCAAATTTTCCCATAGGAAATAATGGAAATTCTAATTATTGGTCTATGGTTCGGAAGTTCCCAGGTTCAAATCCCACAACCACCCTATTGGGCCCTTGAGCAAGGCCCTTAACCCTCGACTTCTCCGATGTATAATGAGATAAAAATGTGAGTCGCTCTGGAAAAGAGCGTCTGCCAAATGCCTAAAATGCAAATGAAGATACCACCATCTTTGTCAGGGTGAAAGGGTGTCTGAAATTGCTTATTCATAAAATTTGGATTTCGATTTTCTTTTTTTCTTCTACTTCTTCCTATTATTATTTTATCGCACACAGATTATTACTAAATATTTTTTAAACCTGCATAAAAAAAAATCAAAACATGATCCCAGTGACTAAGGATTTTTCTTTGTTTGTTTTTATTTAGGAAAAGCATTCAAATCAAATCCTTCTGTGTTTTCCCACCGAAATAACAGATTTTAATCATTTGGCATTGGTGGCTCAGTGGTAGGTTTCTCGCCTGCCATGCGGAAGGCCCAGGTTTAATTCCCACAAAATGCCCAAACCCCTGCCAGTGGAGGCAGAGCCGGTCCCAAGCCCAGATAAAATGCGAGGGTTGCATCAGGAACCTGTGCCAAGTTGTTGTGCGGATCGGATGGTCCAGTTTGGCAACCCCTCGACGGGAGCAGCCGAAAGACTAACAACAACAGATTTTAACCCTCAGTGCACTCATTGAAATATATAGGAATTTTACCAAGACCATTAAACCAAATATTTTCCTTTTGTAATTTGTTTTTCTCAATTTTTTTTTATTGTTGCCAGTTTTTAAATGAAGGAAACTGAAGTTAATATGTATGGTTTTTTGTCCATTTGGGGTAAAAAGTGTATATAGCATGGTGGCGTAATGGTTAGCACTGTGGCTGTACACCTCCAGGGTCAAGGGTTTGATTCCCACCGCAGGTCTGCATGGAATTTTGCATGTTCTCCCTGTGCTTGGCGGGTTTCCCCTGGGTATTCTGGTTTCCAAATTGCCCGTAGCTAGTGTGCTGTGTTATAGATTGGCACCGATCCGTGTCCCAAGTCCCCTGGGATCGGCTCCCATGACCCTGTACAGGACAGAGAGAATGAATGAGCGTATGAGAATGAGTGTACGCTGACACTGTTACCAAACGTGGCTCTTCCCCTGATTAAGGCTTATAAAGAAAGCACTCCCTTGATTGATTTGTAATTCCTACAAATTTCTCGACCATGACAGGAAATCAGTGTCACTATTCCCAGTTTCTCTTCTTTACTCTTACATGCGTTGACAGTCATATTATCTTTAAGCATGTCAGTCAAAATACATACTGTACATTTGCATTAGACCACCTGGCAGGCTTTCATGAAGTCTCTCCTCTCCATTGCGAATGCATTAACGTACAGTACTTGCACTTCTCGCCTGGTTTTATAACATCTCTCCAAACTGTACGGTCATCTCTTTTTGAAGTTGTTAGCAATTTCATCCTCTCGACTAATTATCTACTTTTAATGCTGTATTCTTTTAACAGCCTTCACATTTTCTCTCCCCTCAGGTTACGGTGTCATTACTCTTAGCATTACACTATAAGAAGCTGATGACTGTGACTGGAAATTAATTCCAGCAGAACTCTCACGTTTAACTATATACACTTTTCATAAAGTAATTGTTGAAGCTTAAGCAGTCTGATGAAAAAAGAAATGTGCAGAGAAATAAGTGCGAGGGAAGTACTACAAACCAATACTTTACTTTTCTTCGTAACTAACTCCCAGTACATTTCTGTCTTTTCCTTTGGTTCTAGTTGAAGCTGAATGCCAGTATTGGGTAAAGCGCTGCAGGGGATCTGTTACAGTGATTGATGTTTAGAAACCAAGCACCTTCTAACATTTTTCTTCGAGTTGACAATGCTAGAACAGAAAGACAGAAGGTTTCTCCAGCAGAACCACTTGAGAACACCTTTAAGTCTAGGATGAAAGCTTGATAAAGGTCTTGACAAAATCCCCTTCCTGAGATTTTGTTCTAAAGTCTTGTGTTGTGTCCCCTCTCAGGTTATGGCCACGCTGCTCCAGGTACCGATGCAGGGAAGGCGTTCTGCATGTTCTACGCGGTTCTGGGAATCCCACTGACCCTCGTGATGTTCCAGAGCCTGGGTGAGCGAATGAACACCTTCGTCAAGTACCTGCTGAAGCGCATCAAGAAGTGCTGCGGGATGCGCATCACGGACGTCTCCATGGAGAACATGGTGACAGTTGGGTTCTTCTCGTGCATGGGAACTCTGTGCATCGGGGCCGCGGCTTTCTCGCACTACGAGGACTGGAGCTTCTTCCAATCTTACTACTACTGCTTCATCACACTCACCACTATCGGATTTGGTGATTTCGTGGCACTGCAGAAGAACCGTGCTCTGCAGAAAAAGCCTCTGTATGTAGCCTTCAGCTTTATGTACATCCTGGTGGGGCTGACGGTCATTGGCGCCTTCCTCAACCTGGTGGTGCTGCGCTTCCTCACCATGAACAGCGAGGACGAGCGGCGGGACGCCGAGGAACGGGCCTCGCTTGCCGGAAACAGGAGCAGCGTCATCGTCCACGTCCAGGAGGACGCCGTGTCCGGCAGGATGCACCGAAGGAGGCGGGATCGAGATCAGTACAGATCAGAGGTCGCAGATTTGCAGTCGGTGTGCTCATGCATGCATTATCACTCGCACGATTTCGGCAGCTCGGCCATGCTGGCGGGAGAGGGCGGAGGTAGAGGGGGGCTGGGGTTGGGAGGAAGGCCGTTCGCGCACCAGAACTCCTTCACATGCCAGCCGAGATACTTCCACTCGCCGGTGACGTACCACATCGAGGAGATTTCACCGAGCGCACTGAAGAACAGCTTCCTGCCCTCCCCTATCAGCTCCGTTTCACCCGGCTTGCACAGCTTCACGGACAATTCGCGCCTGATGAGGCGACGCAAGTCCGTCTGAACAGGAAATCTCCCCAGGGCATGGGGCCCCGCCCACACACTCTTCCTGATTTTCAATAACCAGGGTATTTATTCTGAAAACACACACAATAAAGCTGCTCCTTAACCAAAATCGATTTTTTTTTTCCCCACTCTCCTCAGTTTTTTTTTTTTTTTTGGGTTCCCATGATGAGATGTCTGCCCCAGCGGGGAGCGTAAATAAGGGATGAAATGCGATAAAACTCAATGAGTCTCTTAATAAAGGATGAAAAGCATGAAGCATGGAATTTTTTTTCCCCTCAGAAACTGGTTTATCTGTACACTCCACATTAGCGGGCTGCTGTTTTGCCCCTTTTTTTTCGAGCAACTCCACGAATCCCAGGCTTGAATTTTATGGCCTGATCTTCTTATCACCAGACGATGCACACTTGAGCTTCAGCTACAATACAGAGGGAGAGATTATTTTTTACAGGGAGAGAAAAAAAAAATTAAGTTTTATCTCTGGAGATGTCTTCAGGTTGAGGGGAATCTCAAGTGCCACACACTACTGAATGAGAAAAAAAAAATGATTCGGACTATCGGGACTTACTTTTAAGGACCATTTTCTTTTTCTATTATATTTAGAAAGCTATGAAGATAAGAAGCTGATTTATATAAAAGGAAATGCCATGCCAAAATATTATTGTCGATCCTAGCATGTGCATTAGTTGTCATTTAATGTGTGTTACACCATTCTTTTATTTTTATTTTATTTATTTTTTCATTTTTTTTTGTTTTTTCTTATTTAAAAAACCATTTCTTTAAATAGAGGGAGGTTTTATAAAATGATATGTATATGTAGTTTTTTTGTTTGTTTGTTTGTTTGTTTGTTTTGGCTGTGTAATATACAGAAGTGATTTGGAAGTGAAGGGGAAGTTGAGAGAAAGTCTTCAGGTTTTGCCTGATCAATAAAAAGTGAATAATTTGCATGTGCTTTGTTAACACTGGTATGCATAAACTGTCAAAAGGGAAAAGAAATATATATATATAAAACACAATAGCCTTGCCAATGGTTTGAAAGCAAATAATCCTTTAAGGTTATTTTCTAAAACAAAAAAAATAATAAAATTGTTATTTTTCTTCCTCTCAAAGATGTCCAGTCATGAAACTGCTCTTAATATCATCTCATATCATTCCAGTGACCTTTATGTCTGTTTGGATATCGGCCACACATTGGCATTGCTTCCCTACAGACATAGAAAGAAACACAGCACCACCTGCTGCACTACACACATTAACTATAATATTCACTATAATAATAATAATAATAATAAGGTTCGATCAATGGAGTTTGCATGATCTCCATGTGCTTGGTTCGTTTCCTCTGGGTACTCCGGTTTCCTCCAACAGTTCAAAGGCATGCAGTGCAGGATGATTGGCGTTCCCAAATTGCTCGTAGTGTATGGGTGTGAAAGTGTGATTGGTTGGTTGGCACCCCGTCTAGGTTGCACCCCGCCTAGTACCCTGGGATACCTTGGACAGACTCCAGGCCCCTGTGACCTTACACAGAGTATAGATGATGTACATGTAATAATAATAGTAATCATAATAATGATAATAAACCATAAATGAGGCAGCACAGTGGCATCGCACCTCCAGGGTTGCGGGTTCAAGTCTCTCCTCGAGTGTTTAGCTCCTTTATGCGACGTGTTATTGCATCATAAAGTGAAACAGCCAATCATGTTCTAATATGCAAATGAAGACACCATCATCTTTGTCAGTCTGTAAGGGGTGGAGCATGTTGGATTGGTGACGGATTTTGTTTGCATATTTATAGAATCATAGAACTCTGGTTTCCTCCCACAGTCCAAAGACACACAGATTAGGCTAACTGGTGTTTCCAAATTGCCCGTAGTGTTCGTCAGTGTGCTTGAGCCCTGCTATAGACTGGTACAGTACCCCGTCCAGGGTGTACCCCACCTAGTGCCGCGAGTCTGTTCTGTCGTAAACAGCTACTCCACAAGGGGGCAGCAGAACAAAGATTCAAAATGATGGCGATCGAGAAACATTTCATTCTGTACGTTCGAAAACAATCACACAGTTACTTCCAGAGATTTTTTTCAAGCTTCCATGCCAGTTTCAAGATGTTTCATCCTGAGGGTGGGCACGTAATCAGAAAAACCCATTTGTTTCTTTTTAATCTTGTATAAGGTGCTTAGCTAGCTAACTATAATGCTGAAGGTTTTAACAATATCTTACAGCCTTGTCAGTTAGAGTTCTGGGCAACTGTCCATACTGGAGATTTTATTTACTGGAGGTTATTTACTACCATTGGGGTAGATGATAAATTTAAGTTATATACACCTCTGATAGTCACGCATACTCATGCATATACATGGGTGTCTGTCTATTTAATAAATACGTAAGGATTTGTTCTAAAAATGAATTCTAATGAGAATTTAATTAAAAAGAGCCTGGTACTTTCTTGCAGTTTTAAGATGTCAGGAGCACAATAGGTGATCTCACATCTACTGTAGTGAACACAGCATTCAGCTGTCAGGAAATATGCATTAACTGCACTTATAATCATTTGTCTAGCATTATAAGCATTTACCCAACAAAAAAAAAAAATGAGGCATGGAGCTTTTAGAAAAGAATAGATAGCACATTGAAAGATATACACGTTTAAAAAAAGACTTAACTTTGAGATTGACCTGCAGGAAGTTTGGTCAGCTAGATATGTACAGTATATGGAGATGCAGCACTGTTGAATTACAACACGTAAAAACGGTTTGTTCATCATATATCACTTGATTTGAAGTTGATGTTAGAATTCGCTCATGTGCAGTCAATAGGAATCTCTTCAATAGCAGGTGAACAGAATAAACTTGAAGATTATTGGTTTAGCAAGAGATTAGCAGGCGGCACAGAGGCTTAGTGGTTAGCGCTGTAGCCTTGCACCTCCAGGGTCCAGGTTCGATTCCCATCTTGGGTCTATGTGCATTGAGTTTGCATGTTCTCCCCATGCTTAGTGGGTTTTTCTCCAGGTACTCCGGTTTCCCCCCACAGTCCAAAGACATGCATATCAGGTTAATTGGCGTTCCCAAATTGCCTGTAGAGTGTAAACGCATGTGTGATTGTTGACCAGAGGTCCTACCACTGGCATAAAATGGGAATAAATACAATAGTAATCACCATTGGCTTCCACAGTCACTAGTTGGAAGATCCCCCAGATACTAATGGTTAACTAATTAAGTAGTTAATCCCAAAATCAGTAAACTCTCATTCATCCATACTGGATATTTATGGTGCTGATAATGCCAAGGTCACGGGTTCAATCCCAGCAGCAATTTGCTGGGGCAGTGGTGGCTCAAACAGTTAAGGCTATGGTTTACTGATTGGAAGGTTGGGGGTTTGAGCCCCAGCACTGCCAAGTTACCGCCCATGAGCGAGGCCCTTAACCCTGTCTGCTCCAGGGGTGCTGTATCCTGGCTGACCCCAGCTTCCTCACTGGGATACGCGGAAAAATCATTTCACTGTGCTGTAAGGTACATGTGACAAATAATTGAATATTAATATTTACCTCAATTTAAAATGAGTTAGCATTCATCATTATCCATTTCACATCCATTATAAGCTGCATGTAGTGAAGCTACGACCTGACTTTCACAGCTAATATACAGTATAAGCTAGCTGACCCTCGTCAGAAGTTTCAAATGATAGAAAAGCAATACGTAGGAGGTGAAGGTTGATGAAAAACTTGGTGAAGGTTGCAGCTTCGAAAGCTTCTTTATATCAGTTCAAGAGCATGCGTAACTCTGTTAAAGCATCCAGACTTGCTGATGACGGCTAGAGCTATGATATAATCAAAGTCTTAATGCAGCAGGGTGGCGTAGTGACTAGCACTGTTACCTCGCACGTCCAGGCTCCAGGTTTGATTCCTGTCTCAGGGTCTGTGTGCATGGAGTTTGCATGTTCTCCCCGAGTTTGGTGGGTTTCCTCCGGGTCCTCCGGTTTCCTCCCACAGTCCAAAGGCATGCAGATTAGTCTTAATGGTTTTCTCAAATTGCCCGTAGTATGTAAAGGCACGTGTGAATGATGAACGGAGGTCCTACCACGGTCATAAAAATGCGAATAAATAAAATGGTCACCATTGGCCTCTACGGTTCCTAGTTGGACTACAGAGGTTCTAGATGGATGGATGGATGGTGGGAGAAATTTACACAACCTTCTTACCAATGAGAAAGCTTTAAGGCACTAATGATTGAGTGTAGCGGCTGAGCGATGTGACCAAAACATCATATCAGGATTTTCACTATGATGTGTGAAGTATCACGATATACAGTATCTTTGGGATTTTTTTTTTCAAGGTTTAATAATATTTATTATCCACAAATAAAAATCTAAACATTTTAGTATTTAAAATTTTGGGTGCAACATTTTAACATCAGCTGCTTCCAATAAAAAATTAAAAATAAATAAATAAATAAAAAACATAACAAGCTGTCTATGATATTTAAGAAAAGTGTGTTGTGCTATAAGGTATCATAATATAGATATTATATCATCGTTTTTTGCCCAGTCGTAGATTATTAATCACACATTAGTGACATCACACATATTCTCAGGATCTGCTTCATGTTCAACACCCAAGTTTTTACTTAAAGGTTACGTTCCAAAACAGAGTCAAACAGATTTATTTAATATTTCCAATTACAAGATGGCAATACATCTGATTTAATCTAAAGCTTTTTGTCTATTTAATCTGAACTTTAAATTCACAATTTTGTTCAGAAGCCTCTAGAAATATTTCTCGTTCTCTAATTGAATGCTGAGATTCTCAGGGTACACGGCTTTATAAAAATAATCAGAAAGTTGAAATGTTTATGTATTAATATTGTATATTAATATATCATTTGATCGAATACAGTACTGTGCAAAATTATTTCTTGCTGTTTTGCTTCCAAAGCTCCAGGCTTTCTTGTATTTTAATGTAGTCTTGAGGAATAGTTCTCCTGGTGTTCTGAACGACTATGATTTTTCAGTTCAGTCGCTGTACCTGATCAGTTTCAGATGAATGTTTGTTAAGCCACACAGTGACCTATAAATCCTTCAAACATTAAAAAACAACAACATCTAACATACGGCATGACCGAGTGAGAAACATATGCAGGTGATAAAAGATGATCAGACTTAGTGATTAGTTTACTGCTGATGCTGAATGCTGAGTGGTTGAAACAGACGAGAGAGGAAATGAGGTCGTTACATAAACAAGCAATTTTTTAATCGTATCTTTAGCCACGTTGCAGCCTGTCGCAGTAAAACATTTTATCCCATTTCCTTAATTTAATCTACATCATTTAGTTTAATTTAATATGAAGACTTCAGGGGAGTGGGCGGGGGGCGGGGGTGGGGTGGGGGGGGGGTGCTGCTGAAGACTTTTTCACAGTACTGTACAGTATATTCTTGGATCGCTGAGGAATATCAGAGACATTCGCCTCTATTTAGGATATTTTGCCTTTTCTTTTGACAGTCTTGCTACAGTAAGAGAAGCAGAGAATATAAGAAGTATTACAGAGTCTCGTCTTTAATCTTCGTACAGACACCAAATTACAACTTATTCAGAACAAAAGGCTTTCACAAACCATTTAAATGGAGATGGAGGCCGGTTAAACAGCATGCCTCACACACACACACACACACACACACACACACACACACACACACACCAGTGTGTATTAGCAGATATATAACCGGCTCACTTCCGAAGACTTCATATACCACTGTATCTGTTATATTATACTTTCTATAAGCATAATAATACACATTAATATGAAAAAGAAAAAGGTGGGTTAGATGAAAAGAGGAAGGTATTAACAAGTTTTAGGAGTGTGAATCTTTACGCATTTACTGTGTTTACACACTATTACGCTGAACCTTTCTAATTCTCCTTCTTCTTCTTCTTATTATTATTATCTAATGGAAAAATGCACAAACATTAAATAACGGATGTCTGTTAATCAGCGTATGAGCATTCCAAATGTTTCCAGATGTCTTCAGGATATCCTGAAAGAAAAGCATTCTCGAGGGTCCTGGTTTTCTACTTATTTTACCATATTTTATAATTCATCATCATAATTTATTTTATTTTACCAAAACCCAACATTATAAGAATGTCTTCTTCTTCTTATTATTATTATTATTCTTATGTTAGACTGGGCTTGAATAAAAACCCGAAGAACCCCAAAAATATAAATAATGTCATAACCTTATCTTCATGCCTAATGAGAATGTTAATAATTGTGTTCTGCAAGTGGAATAAAAAAGCTCTGATAATCCACAGCAAAATCCCTAGCATTGAATTAACACCGTACATCTGTACTGTATGTCCAAGAGACGAGAGTGTGTGTTAAGGCAAAACATTCTGGGTGTTAAATCAGCACTTTTGTTTGAGGTGTTATGTTTAAACAATGACACTGACACACAAATAAATGACCTGGCAGGTCCATGGAATTTATATTACAGCGAAATTCCTCCCGGAAAATAAATCATTTAAGAAACCCAGTTATTCAAATCGCTCGACCTCTACAGTAGGATTAGACTTTCGACTGTATATTGAGAAATGTGGTTATGAAGCGAACTTTGTCTTGAGTGCTTAAGATTTATTATATTTCTGCATTCTAGTGTAGGAAAAACGTTCCAAACCTTGGATTGTTTTTTTTTTTTTCATAAAAACTCTATCACTTTCGAGTTACTTCTATGATGTCATAAAATAAACGCCAGATGTTCACGAAACCACTTCATAACATATTGAATAATATAGTATTTCTGGATGATACGTCACATCATTCCTCCTCTTGAAGGGTCTCGGAAACGTTGTATATTGATTCAATACAGTATTTATGTTAGGTGTGTTGTTTAGACAGTTATAGGTAGGTGGTAGTTATACAGTACGTACAGTACGTGTTAGCCTGGTGCTAACATTATTTAAGACAAAAGAAAAGAAAAAAAGCCCACTTGTACGAATTAGCATTATTGTGGTAGTGATGGGAAAAAAAAAAAAAAAAACATAATAATTTTGTTACTTTAACAAATTATTGATAAGGATGTCCGGTACATTATATACATATTTAAAGATACAAATATATATATAAAGAGTGCTTTTTATACTCAGAATAAATACAGTATTTATGCTTCAGTAGCCTTTTAACACCAACCAGCTTCTTACTCATTATATTATTGTTTAAATGTAAATCTTTGTAAATAGCAAATCATTTTATAACACTGTACAGTGCATATATTGTAAGTAGCAAAAAATAAAAGAAGAATAACGAGAAGGCGTATTTTCAATTCCTACACCTTTGCATTTTTACCGTATATACAGTATACCCTGTACGAGGCCGACAGAGCGCTTTATCAAAGTGTTTGTATTTATACCAGGCGCACATTTCAAATATTAAAACATAAATAAAACGATTTTTTTAAATGGTATACATCATGGAAGAATTATAAAGGACTAAAACCAAAGGGAGTAGGCATGACACTGCACAATCTGTCCCGGCGATCATTTTCATCTCGTTTTTATTGATTTATTGATTGATTTGCATTTTATTCACTTTTCCTGCAGAAGATTTTGGCAGATGGGAGCTACGCATTAAACTGCACCTAGAAACACACAACGGTCTGTCACTGAATATATTGCACTACTGATGAATGTTAACCTTAAACAGTGTAAATCAGTTTTAAATGTATTTTTTTATTTACTTTTTTTTTTGTTCATCATATTGAAATGTTACTAAACTCCTTTGCAATAGAGAAATCCGGAATGCAATAGAGAACCTGGAAGCTAAAGCGAGTCTGATCCTGTCTAAATAATTCAAACTGACATTGTCTCGACTATATTTCTAATTTAGGATTGTCCTTTTTTTTTTTTTTTTGCAAGACTGAGCATATGGATTTATGTGTTTGCCTAATTTCCTGTTACTGCGCGTGTGTGTGTGCATGATTTTGTGTGGGCGGTGCTGTCGTGCATTTGAATTAAAAAACAATGAGCCTCCCTCTTACTGAATGTCTGACTTGTATGTCCTTTCTTGCTCAAACTTTTGACTGTGATTACAGACATAAACTCTATCTGATTATAGGCCAGTCATGCTGTAGATGCTTACTGATAATACTTTAAAACTACACACTGGCATCAACTGGCATCAATTACTGTATAGACTAACTACAGACACTTTTCACTCACAGGCAGTAACTGATGCCAGATCGATCATAATGTACTTATGAACTATAGACCAGGCTAAGACACAGCAGGATTACAGACTGATCACAGACACTGATTATGTGATTATCACAGAAACTAACCACTAACTGACAGCAACTGACGACACATTTGAAACGACATTATTGAAGTCACTGACTACAGACACTCAGAGGTGGGTAGAGTAGCCAAAAAATTTACTCAAGTCAGAGTAGCTGTACTTCAAAATAATATTACTCAAGTAGAAGTAAAAATTTATTCATTTATTTTTAGAAACTATAATGATATATATATATATACATAATGTTAAAATATAATTATTAGGGCCGGGACTTTAATGCGTTAATTTAGATTAATAAATTAAACAAAAATAACGCGTTAAATTTTTTTAACGCATTTTAATCGCACTTATTTTTGCACCGCGGAACGTTTCTCACTGGA
>JAQMYL010000012.1:4020611-4034807 GCA_030014365.1 Clarias pachynema | reverse complement strand
GCCTCAAGTATCACCTCAATGCTAAACATATAGCAGCTAGCGTGGACGTTAGTATCAATATCTCTCCCTCTGTAAATGCGATTAAAATGCGATTAATTTCGATTAATTAATTACAAAGCCTCTAATTAATTAGATTGTTTTTTTAATCGAGTCCCAGCCTTATATATATAATGTTAAAATATAATTATGTTAAAATATAATTAGAATAATTATAAATGCCAACATTGCAACATCCAATGAAATAGCCAAACTTGCTGCTGCATGATTCTTCAGGTTAGAAGTCGAGTTTTTAGATATTGAAGTTTTTGTTTTGTCAGATAGAGAAGACACCGCGGTATGAAGCTGTTCTTTTGCAAGTGAAATATGCTTTGTATATGATGCCAGGGATGCCGGCTGAAGATTTTTTTCCCCGTGTTGCTGCCGGTTTGGGTGTGGTCATGTGACTACGTGTGGTTATTGTTACCGCATCTGATTGATGAAACAGTCATGCGGTAGAAAATAATAAAAAAAAGTAACGATTGCAGATGCTGGTCACGGACCAAATAAAGATACTGACATGCAGCAGACTGAAGACCAACTGCGACTGATTCATTCGTCATGGAAAACAACAGATTAATGACAGAGCAAAGCCCTGACATGGCAGACATTAATTACAGACAGACCAGTGAGACACACTGCATTGAAACGAATCACACTAAGCATTTACAGACAGTCACCTGACAACTAATGACTAAACAAAAACCAACTGATCACAGACCACAACTGACACTGACACACCGGTCACATAGATAAATAGACGGATTACAGGAACTGACCACAGACTGATGCAAGACACTAACCAGGAACGAAACAATCTACAGTGACCTATAGCACACTGTTCACTGACATTACAGACTGAATATAGACACCAGCTAATTACAGACATCTAATAACCAAAGGCTGAGCATGTGATAAATAAACCGATCACAGACCACAACTGACACTGACACACTGGTCACATAGATAAATAGACGGATTACAGAAACTGTACCCAGATGCAAACTCCATGAATTCAGAAACGAGGCGGGCATCGAATAATAATAATAATAATAATAATAATATACAGTGCATTCTTAATGAAAGGACTAATAAGAATGAAAGCCTTGGACTGAGACCTAGAAGCCGATAATAACTCAGTATTCCTAAGCTGTACAGATCTAAAGTGAGGAAACGCTCTGAGAACATCTAATACCCAGACGAGATAGAGGACAGAATCAGAATTACACCTCGCTGAGTGTGAAATCTAAATCAGCCTCTGAAACAGCGAGACAATGTGTTTCGGCTGTGCATGTGTGAATGTGTGTGTGTGTGTGTGTGTGTGTGTGTGTGTACAGTGACGCTATTTATGGAAACAGCTCACGGTGTATAAGAATATTACGAGTCTGACACCTCTGAGGAAGAGAAACTGCAGTGTGACATAGAATTTGCACGTCTGTGTATGTGTTGTGTATGTGGTGTGTGTGTGTTGGGGGGAGGGGTGGTGTTAATGAGAAAAGGAGAGCAACATGACTACTCATTTTTTGATCGAACCTAATTGCAGGAGTGTTTCATGACAGATCTCATTTCCCCCAGTAGAACCTCGTCATTCTGACCAAACTCTAGGGACCCTATAGTGTGTGAAAATCCCAGAAGATCAGAAGTTCCTGAAATACTCAAAGCAGCCTAAGCGGTACCAGTATCCATGCCCCATGCAACAAGGTCACGGAGGTAAGGTCACAGAGCTCACATATTCTTTTCCTTGTACTGATGTTTGATCTTAATATTAACAGTAAATCAAAGAAGACGTTTTAGATGTTTTACAGTATTACACAACAGTTAGTTTCAACTGAGCAATCTGAGCAATTGTTCCACTGCTTTGCGACAATGTCAAGTGTTAAAAGCGCTATACAAATAAAATTTTATTGAAAATTGAATTCCATGAGTGGTGATATTAGATGGTAACACCACTGGGACTTTTAACTATACTGTATGTATCACTCGGCATCTCTGGTGTCCTACAGTGGTTAATTATGGTTGCATCTTGGGTAAAAGTAGGTTGGTTACGGTTAGCCATACTGAGCAAAGAGCAGCCGCCTGCCAACATCCACATTCAGAAACACATCTGATAGCATTATTTCATTTTAAAGAACACTAGTTGTACAAAATAATAATCATTTTTATTTACAGCTACAAAGTTTACCAGATTCTAACGCAAGGCTGAATCCCAAATCCCTTTCTTTTAACCCCTGATCAAGGACACTAATTGGTGTGTGGTACCCTACACAGCGCACTAGCTTTCCATCTAATGCTGTTTTGGATTTAACCTGGAAGTTAACAGAGCTGATATTCTAAAGTAGAACAAGTGGAAATATAAAGAGACACTTATTAGATTATTAGACTTATTCGATTTACAGGACTGTCCACCACCTCCATGGTTTATTTCCCCTTAACTTTGGGCTACATAGTACCGTAATTTAAAACTACTTTCACCATGTTAATTAAACCTACAACCGGTCGCAAGCTCCACCTGTCGCGGACAGTTAGTCGCATCAGTTGTGGTCAGATATGTGTTGGAGCAGTAAAATAACTGCTTAAATAATAATAATAATAATAATAATCTGTTGATAATAAATGCTGTTGTATAAAAGCAATATCACACATGAGGTCATGGTGTGCCCTCGTGCCTATGACTGCACCAAAGCCATGCTATATCCAGCAGTACAGCGCTCCCACTCTTGTGATATTGCTTAATTATAGTTCTCTGTGTGCACAAGACAGGTGATGCCACTAATTACTTCTCCTCCATCCGGCTGAAGAGTTGTGCTAATTAGAATCAGCTGGTTTATAGTTAATGGATGGAACAAATACGTGGCAGGACTTTTACTTTCTGAAGCCTGGGTGTCCACCTCTGCACAAAAATAGCTCGGAAACCTGGGAATTCTCAAGTGAATTTAGAATTGTTCCTGTTCATGATCTTCAGTAATCAGCCAATCACCCCGCCTCCTGCCCTAAGTCTCCTGGGATAGGCTCCAGGCCCTCACGACCCTGAATACAGGATAAAGCGGTATAGAAGATGAGTGAGTAAGTAAAGTTAAATTTCTTAGCATTTGGTGCTGTAACAAATACAACATGGTTTAAATTAAACTGTCTTAATGTCGCAGTAGGACCAGCTATAATCCATATTCTGTGATTTGGTATGAAAATATTGAGAATCCCTTAGGATCATGTTACGGAATAAATTTACCAGTTGTACAGTATCTGTATAACTCGGTCTGACATTTTAAACGTCAGAATTACCTAAACGCCAAAAGTATCTTGAAGAACATCAAACGTATAAGCAACATGTCTAGACATGACAGTGTAACTTTTCCTGCATTGTGAAATTCAGATAGCTTCACATCTGGTAAATAATTTTTTTTTATCCAGTAAACTGCACCTGTGAAAAGACATTTCCACAGACGTGGCCCTTGTGCTCTTAGCAGGAGATTTGAAATTGTGTGAAAGAGAAGGTCACTGAGCTTGGCTACTGCTTTCTGTTATCTCACAGCTTGCAGCCTCTCAAACACGTTCTGCCGGGTCTTTTCTCCCCCCCCATCATCCCTGGAAGGTTTCAGCTCCAGGACAGGCATGGTGACATCATGGCAGTGGCGCCTTTTTTGCGTGCCGTGCAGCTGTGTCCCGCCCTTGGGAGGCGAGGTGGAGGCGTGCGCCGCCAAACGCTATTCAGCTTCCACCGCTGCCCACTAATTAAGCTGTCAGTGCGGAGAGGGAGCGAGCGGAGAGGGCGACAGCGTAAGAACAGTGGAGGAGCGAAAAAGCTCAGGCCCCCACGCTCCATCCAGGCTGTAATTTTACTGCGGCTCGTTTTACTTGGCTCACTTTGTCCAGCTAAGCAGCCAAAAAGCAAAGTCTTTTAGATTTGATTAGGTTCGAGACGTTTGGGAATGAACCAAAACACCTTTATTTGGGAATGAACCAAGACTCTACACTGCTGAACCTAAACCCGCATTCCCCCTGTATCTGCATGCGGTGCTCAATGTGGTGTCCAAACTATTATTTGATGCGGTATGAATCGCAATTAGAAGCTAGCAGTCATTTCGGATTCATGCTTTGTTTGCACTTATAAATAACATTTGCATAAGAAACAAAGCAGTTATTGTCCTGGGATGGAGTTGCATCCCATCCAGAATGTATTCCTGCCTCGTGCCCTGTGTTAGTAGATTTACTGAGATGCTAGCCAGGATAAAGCGCTAACTGATGTGACGCAGAGGACCACTAACACCACAGAGCAGATGACTTTCCTATAAACAGAATGTCCCTACTTTTTTTTTTTTTTTTTTTTTTAACTATTATAGATTGATTTAAGGTTATGGAGCACCCGTGAGGAAAAAAATACTTTGGTTATAGCAGCTATAAACATTTGTTCCAACCATTATTAAGACAAATATACCTACAGCTTGTCTTATTATGGGAAAGTACGAACTCCCCTCCTCTAGTCTACTCCTTAGCCTGAAACATGCCTGCCGCCAAACCAGCATTGCACCTCATTCCCATGTTGCAGGTGGTGAGCCACCAAGATGGATTCAAATCTCCATTTTGGGTCGACACTGACTGGGTGTTCTGGCTGACAAACAGATAAACAGATCCTTCCCTGTGTACACTACCTTGAGAACTAGCTCCATATTGTAGCTCATGGTCAGTGATGGGCAAAGTAAATACTGTATGGGCAAAATCTTGACCTTATGGTAGCGATACCCTAGGTAAAATATTACTTAATAAAAAGTACACCATTTACACATTTCTACTTGAGTAAAAATGAAAAAGTTCTCTAACATACCATGACAGTATTAACTTGTTTTTGGCATAATCCTGCTGTTTCATCGCTGTCTGCCACCATCCTAACTTGTGATTTCAAACACCTGTTATGCTACTAAGGGTTTCATGGAAAGGAAGGCAAATCGTGCAGTTGCACATAATAGAAAACAGGTGGCACATCATATTCCCACCTCAACTAGTATACACCACTGCGGTTATGAACTGTATATACAGTAATGCAACTGCATGCAGAAATGTAGTGAAGTATAAAGTATAGATAATTATTGTAGTATGTAGTGGAGTAAAAGTGGAAAGTATCTATTAATAAAACTACTCAAATAATATACAGATATCTGACATATATACTTACCTTCCACCTCTGTTTGTGTTATACAATCTGTGCTCAATGTTTTGCCACCATACACATCCTGCATCACAATACTTTGTATCATTTTATTCATTAAAAATCCCAATTGTTCCCTGATTTAAGCCTTGACCACTAGGAACTGTCTTTCAATGAGTAAAGACTTATATAACTGGCTCGCTATCTCAGCCAGAGTGTGTGAAAGAGAAACTTCATATAATATTTCCTGCCAGTGCTGAAACTTGAACCCCTCTCTACTTCTTGAGTTCCAATGTTTGCAATATATCTCTTTTTACACTGCTGTTTTTGTCTACATATAACACAGTGGATTTGGAAGCTCAGATGATGCTTTTTATGACCAAAACTGTACTTGCGCCCCTCATACCTGGAGGATAGCAGTCTTTTTGAATATCGCATTTTGCCAAGTTGCCATGAGGTGGCCTGAACCAGGGAAAATGGGAGCATTGATCAGCAATCAGTACATCAGAGAACTGGGGACTGGAGAAGAGCCATCCACCCCAATAACAACCACCACGAAGAGCAACAGAGCATGCAGAACTGTCAGTCTGAAGCACAGAACAGAACACACAAGCTGAGAGCAATCAGGCACTGCAATCGACTCCCACGGGTTGGGTCCAGAAGACAAATTTTCTGCTTGAGCTCAGGCGTGTCAGAAGTAATACCAGCTCCATGGAGAATTCTACAGCAAACACAATAAAAAAGAACAACGACCAAGAAGGAGACATTGACATTTTGTTCCTTCAGGTCAGCTTTAAGGTTATGTTTTTTAGATTGCACTAAAGCTATTATATATAGTTTGTATCCAGGTCATTTGAATTGAATATCTGAAAAGTAGTCAGAGTGACTGGACCATGATGTTTATAATGTTTTGCCTGTAATTGGAAGGATTTCATCACCTGTAAGTTCCACATCTTTAACGCTAGCGACTGGGGCATAGCCAGGTTTAAGTGGCAAGTGGGTGGTCAGTATAGACCTAGTGATATTTTTGAGGTGGCAATCAAGGCTGGGGCAAAATACTAACCTGCAATATGTAGAAAATTATGTTATATGGCTCTGCCTACCTGTGGATGGACTGAGGAGGATCTTCACCCACACCATCATTTAGAAGGCATAATGACCTTAAGCTACATTTTAGAAAGTATATTAGGATCACATGTACTCTGTTATGCTAATCAAAGGATACCATAACTCTTTCATGTCTTATCTGCTACATCAAGTGTTAACAAATGAAAGTTTAAGTAGTTCAAGAAGCTGAAAAAAATACCGCAGCAGAGCATGAACCAACAAATGCTCTGTTGAAGGTCTTTTTTCCAGTCATTTCATTTTATTTAGCCTCTCTGGTCTGATAAGCAAAGTAATTACAGAGCTTTTTAAGAAAGGTGTGGATGTTTTTCTCCCTTCATCATAATCAACATAGACATCTCATCTGGCTATCACCACTTCCGAATAGCATTTACCTACCCAAGACTAGCATTTATTTAACTCTGATTGGCGTTTCCCCAGCTCTGACTGCTGTTTCCCCACCTCTGACTAGCATTTACTCACCTCTGACTAGCATTTACTCACCTCTGACTAGCATTTACTCACCTCTGACTAGCATTTACTCACATCTGACTAGCATTTACTCACCTATAACTAGCATTTACTCACCTCTGAGTGGCGTTTACCCACCTCTGACTAGCATTTACTCACTTCTGACTAGCATTTACTCACATCTGACTAGCATTTACTCACCTATAACTAGCGTTTACCCACCTCTGACTAGCATTTACTCATCTCTGACTAGCATTTACTCACCTCTGAATAGTGTTGAAACACCTCTGCATAGCATTTATTCACTTCAGTGACTAGCATTTACTCACCTCTGACTAACGTTTACTCATCTCTCACTGGTGTTTTCCCAAATCTGACTAGCATTCACCCACCTCTAACTAAAATGTACTTACCTCTGCGTAGTGTTTATGAACCTCTGACTAGCTACAGTAACCCTGACTAGCATTTAAGGCTCTCTGACTAGAGTCTATTCACTTCTGACTAGCATTTACTCCCTGCTGACTAATGTTTACCAACCTCTGACTGGAGTTTATTTATCCTTCCCTGACTAGCGGTGAATATATAATTACACATAATTCACAGTTTACTCGCCTCTTTTTTTTTTTTTTTTATCACTAAAGCCCTGGTTCCACAGTGTACATAAGCAGTGCTCCCTACTACCTGTTCTAGGAAGGTCAATTAAGGGAACTTCCCCCAACAAAATTCCTCCCTCCTGCAATGCCAGCAAAGTGGACATCACTTCCTCTATGTGATTTTCTGGTAACACACATGCAAATTTGATGTGGAAGTGGTACGATTCAGAAGTGATAAACTGTTGTCCTGTTACGAACTGTGCTGAACCGTTTTCACCCAAATGAGGATGGGTTCCCTGTTGAGTCTGGTTCCTCTCAAGGTTTTTTCCTATTGCCATCCATGGAGTTTTTCCTTGCCACCGTCGTCGTCGTCATTGGCTTGCTTATCAGGGACAATCTAATAATTATGATCTATACACATTTTTATTTGGTCCTACACATTTCCATAATCTTCTTTTCATTTTGTGAAGCTGCTTTGAGACAATGACCATTGTTAAAAGGACTATATAAATACACTGTTTACTGTTCTCTTTGAACTTAGCAAATTCAATTTGAAGTTTAGCTTAACATGGCTGAACACCCTGTGCAGTCTCCTTCTCACAGAACAACTGGTTGATCGGAACGCAGCCCTGTTCATTGTTGAGTGGTGATATTAATTGGCAAAACCATGTATTCTGTTTTTTAGAGATCTTATTCATGAAATAATATGCCAACTACTGTAACAGCTTCGACCCCCTGTTGCACGGGCAGCACCATAAAGCACAGACACGAGGAGAGGTCTTACGGGAAAAAGGGTAATTTATTTAGGATAAATGGGGAATGAAAGGGTTAAAGGAGGGAGGATGGAAAGAAAGAGAAGGAATGAATGTGCACGTGCATGTCTAGTGGGCAGTGCCCCGCTGGCATGCGGACACTGGCTGTTGAGCTGTGGGCAGCGGGCAAAGTGGCAGTGTGGGCCCGCGTGGACAGCAGCTCCTGCCTCAATCCGCCCGCTGACTCTCCTCTATGTGATGGCCGGACCGGCCCCTCCCAGCTCTCTGAGGACGTGGACGCAGACGGGAGTCCTCTCTGACGTCTGGCGGCTGAGCGGCTTTCTCCGGCTGGAAACAGGGGCCGTGACGTGTACCTCCTAGCGGCCTTTTACTCCTCGGCGGTAGGGTCATGGTATCCGGCTCTGTGTGAGAGCGAAAGAGCCGCGGGAGCTCCGGCAGTGAGCT
Organism: Clarias pachynema; assembly: GCA_030014365.1. NCBI lineage: Eukaryota > Metazoa > Chordata > Actinopteri > Siluriformes > Clariidae > Clarias > Clarias pachynema. Next base: position 4,026,246 of record JAQMYL010000012.1, on the reverse strand, counting down.
CACGGCTGTCCTTGCAGCGGTGATCAAAGGCGTACTCGCCTCTTTGAAGTCCCTGGGGCGCGTTCCATTGCCCCGCTTGCATGCCGCGATGGCTCACCAGCCGTGCCTAATTCCGCGACCCCGCTCCTTCGCTCACCTGCAGAAGGGGAGGCTGCCTAGTTAGTGAGCGAGGAGTGAGCAAGGAGCGATATTGATTTGGGAGCACGGCCATCAAAGGCGCATGCCGTGACACCACTAATGATACAGCTTATAATGTAGAGCTGCAACTAATGATTATTTTAATAATCGATTAATCTGTCGATTATTTTTTCGATTAATCGATGAATCGGATTTTAAAAAAAATTTAAAACAAGAAAAGCATTAATTTCCAACCCTTTATTCAAAACCAGAACTGAAATCTTTAGAAAGTGCACAAACATGTTACTCCTTGAGCTGTTATAATAATATTAAAATAAAATAAAAATGGACTAACAAAAAACATAGACATGTATGCTTTACATCTGCCAAATATACTGTATACAGTGGAACCTTGGATTATGAGCATCATTCGTTCCGGAAGCAGCTCGTATTCCAAAACACTTGTAAATTAAACTGAATTTTACGGAAACTGAATTAAACGGAATCGCTGCAGTAAAGTAAAAATAAAACAAATGAAGCTGCACTTTACCTTTGAAAAGAATCGCGACAGAGAAGTGTTTCTATGTGGAGCAGAGAGAAAGAGTGTGTGTGTGTCTGTGAAGGTGAAAGTAGGAGGGGTCTGTGTGTCTGGCAAAGTCAGCAGGCAAAGAACAGGCTAAGCCTTGAGCAGAGAGGCAACATGGATCTTTAACCTCTCTAATGAGATTTGCTTTTGCTTTACATGCGCACTGTATACACACGCATACAGACACAAAATAAAATGTGTTTTATGCGCACACACGTGGTCACAGTGTTATAGTAAATAGTACACGCGTGCACGGATGTTGATTATACCAGTGAGAGACGCGCACTAAGACCCAGCAGGGGAGACGATTACCCGATTACGGATTTCTCTGCCTCCGTCATGTATCTTTCCTCTACCTCCGCTCATTATTTATATTTTTTTGCTCCGCCCTGTCTATGAGGCGACGAACTCTGCTAGCTCCGCGCTGAACTAAAGTTTTTTTTATTAATAAAATGTCTCTGCATCGCGCGACACAACGAATCGATTATGAAATTCGTTGCCAACTCTTTTAGTAATCGATTTTTATCGATTTAATCGCTTCGTTGTTGCAGCCGTATTATAATGCTACTAATAATTACAATTTAAAATTTCAGCGGTATCCTACGCTTTGTAGGATCATTTCCTGACCCGAATAGCATCCTTGGTAGTCAAAAGAAGGGCTTTGGAAATTTAGTATATGTCAATCTAATTTAATCCAACTGCTTTGGGCCAATTGCAATTCAGTGCCATTGTCTGAAAGGCAGTTCACAAGGTATCGCTGGCTTTTATTCTGCCTGTACTTTTGTGCAAAAAGTTCTGTTTGAGTTGTAATCTCCTGGGCTATTCTCCTGTGCAGTCCCCTCTTTTTCAGACCTTTTTTTTTTCTCTTTCTTTTTGATTTTTTCCCCCTCTGGGCTCCTGGGCAGAGATGCCGTTACTTTAGGTGTTTCCAAAGTGAAGACTCCACATGAGCTGCTCAAAACCTTTCTGACTTCTCACTGGAAGACTTTCATGTTCTTTGCTCTTGATGAGGGTCACGTGGGCCAGGTCTAAACCTGTCATGTTTTTTTTTTCCCCCCATCAGGTGAAGGCACGGAACACTTTGGTTTGTAAAAGCTGGAACTAGAGCTGGAACTATCCGCTACAATAATAGTAGGTTTTTGCAAATACTTGCACTGAATTCATTACCATATGCGATTAGGGACTGTTATGTATCCCTGTGCTGAATAATAAATATGTTTACAGCTATTTACCAACAATTACAGTATGTACAGTCTCATGTAGATAGGAGATCATGTATGTGGAAGAGGGTAGATTGCTCTGCCCTTGACAATCTGCAGTTGGCCAGCCTTCTCAGAGTTTTAGATCACTTTTGGCAGCTGTTGAATGATCTGGTGGACCCTCCAGCAAGGTCCTTAACACTCAACTCATCCGATATCTAAAAAGACATAGTCTATGTTCTGCTCATTATAGTTACATTTCATGGTGTGGATCATCCATGAAGCATTCACATCTAAATCCTAATTTTTTCTTTCCTGATGATAATGCTGTAAACAAGTGAGAAACAGTGAAGGGAATATGTTGGCGGCCTCATTTATGTGCTTAATTGGGTCCAGCTCTGTTCTAGTACCTGGCTGAGCAATTTCCTTAAATGTCAGACCCTATGTTACCTCTTTAAACACATGTCTGTCTGAAGCTGGAGCTGGATAAAACAGGAGCTATGTTTAGACACAGTACAGGTTTGCTACCTATTTATCATTGTCAATTTTTAAAGGAAGCAAGAGTGAAGATCACATAGCTTTCTTATTTATTTTTTATTTATTTTTGTCTCCATTCTTTATCTAAAATTACTCGGTGTATTCAACAAGCATGGTTTGCACGGCAGGACATTTGGAACAGTAAATTAGCACATCTAGTCTATGCTAATCCCAAATCTTTCAAAATCCCCACAGTACCCCGGACCATCATCTATGGGGAGTTGAATTGACTCTATATTTTTTGATGGTTTTTGATATCATGTCTAGCAGAGACCCCGCTCTCCCTTTTTCTCTCTCGTACTTGCGCTCTTCTCATCTCTCACCCACGTTTTTCACCACAGGTCTGATATCCGAGCTGGACTGAGGCTCAGCGGGTGCGGGAGAGAGTCTGCTCTGCCTGCCAGTATTGAGGTGTTTTCTTTTCAGCAGCATGTTGAGCTAAGAAATCAGAACACCAGGTCGTGATTACAGGGGGCCCTGCTAGATGAAAACACGACCAGTGCCAGTGTTCCATGAGAAGAGACAGAGGAGGACTGTGAAGTGCAGCAGAAACCTTTCCAACTGACGGCTCCAAGAATCTGGGGGGAAAAAAAACGGACAAGATGTGACTGAATGACAAACTGAGTTAAATTATGTAGAATCCTGCAGAGCTGGAGAGAAAGAGCGCCGCTGGTGACAGCGTGGGTAACACGAGGACGTCCTAGAACAGTACCTGTTCACATCTGAGGCTTTGATTCGTTCCAGTTCTGTGGTTAGATCATTAGATCATTATTATAACATGATAAAACCAGAAGAGACTTCAAATATGGACACAAAAGGGGGGTGACTGAAAAAAAATGACTTAGAGTGACATTGTCCATATCGATGAAGAGCGTTCAAGCCATCTAGGTCTTTTGATTAAAAAAAATCACCTGTGGCGGCACAGTGGTGTAGTGGTTAGCACTGTTGCCTTGAACCTCCTGGGTCCGGGTTCGATTCCTGGCTAGGCTCGATTCCCGTCTCTGTGTGCATGGAGTTTGCATGTTCTCCGTGTTTGGTGGGTTTCCTCCGGGCACTCCAGTTTCCTCCCACAATCCAAAGACATGTGGGGTAGGTTTCGCGTTTCCAAATTGCCCATAGTGTGTGAATGAGTGTGTGAGGTTGTGTATGGACAGTATGTGTGTGTGTGTGTGCCCTGCGTTGGATTGGCACCCTGTCCAGGGTGTGCCGTGCCTCGTGCCCTAAGTCTCCTGGGATAGGCTCCAGGCTCTCCGTGACCCTGAATATAGGATAAAGTGGTATAGAAGATGAGTAAGTAAGTGATAACCCCCTGCTACACTAATGCACTTATCCCAGCGTTTCACTAGTGCTTGGATACAATCAAGGTAGAAATTTGTTTTTAGTGTAACAGAGCCATGATTGAACATCCTGAACTCCTTTAATATGTCTATTGGTGACTATTGTATTTGGTAGGACCCTCGGTCAACATTCACACACTACGGGCAATTTGGGAATGCCATCTGCATGTCTTTGGGATGTGTGAGGAAACCAGAGAACGCAGAGGAAACTCACCAAGTACGGGGAGAATATACAAATTCAATGCACACAGACCCGACGCAGGAATCGAACCCAGGGCCTGGAAGTGAAAGGTGACAGTGCTAATTACTAAGCCATTGTGCTGCCATATAAGGGAAATAACCTAGCAATAGCCAGAATTATAATTTTCATGTCATGTCAGTATTACTCATAATATCACACATGTATACTGGAGTTCGCCTGAGCAATCACAAGGCCTAACATTTCAAAGCACAAACTGTAACCACATCCAACATTACTCTACAAGTCTACAAGAACTATTTTTAAGGCCTTGTTTATCACATCTTTCATTAGTCAGTGAGTTTGTAGGAGTGTTTGTAGGATTATAATTTTAATGATAATTACTGTATAAGCGGCAGATTTTAGAATCGATCCAAACAGGGTCAAGGTCAAGAGCAAGGTTAAATGTCTGAAATGGATTTTCTTCACCAGCTTCCTTTCAGTTTGAATTAAAATTCAAGTGAATTTCAGGAATGCAAATTAGTTACAAGAATAGCTAGAATAACTTATCATCTCTACTGGCCTTAACTTCTTGGTGTTGGTTCTTTAAAGAACATTGAGTCACGTTTTCCTGGCATCATGTGCTGGGGAATATGATCATATGAGCATGTGACCAAAACATGCTATTAATTTTTTTTTCAGAATAGTTATTTTATACACAACAAGAACATTCTAACTCCTTTATAAAGAGAAATGTGTGAAATCCTCAGACTTTAAAGTTCTGGATCTTTGGTACAGTAAATACAGTATAATCATATACAGTAACAATAGGCATATCTTTTAAAGCTCTGAAGTATGCACTATGTGACACTTAGTTACTTGTCCTAATAGGAACCAACATCTTGTCCCTTATACACACAGGCATACTTCTGAATCTCAAGCTAAGACATCATTTTATATTAAAGAACCCCGAATTCCTCCCTGAACTGCTGCGTAGGATGGCTGTAAGCTGTACAGTATGTTGCAGTGAAACCCATTCCGTCGGAGCGTGAGCAGGGCTGCGCCCCCGGGTGGGTATTACCTCCTACTTTATTTCCCTCTGCTGAGCCTGTACCTGAGCGTGTTCCCAGCCTGAACGAAAGAGGCAATGACAGGGTTCAGTGATCACTCACACTATTGTTACCTCCGTAATAATCCTGACTACTGACGATGTCAGAGACACATAGAGGAAGAAAAGTCTGTGAAGTTCGGGTTTGTCGTAGGTCAGAAGGTGTTGATTAGTTTCCTATGACAGAACCGCTGACAGTAATGCAGCTGCACATCACATGTTTATATATCGATGTGCTTGTTTTAATACGTTATTATTGTATTGTATTGTATTTATATTTAATATACTGCATATGGAAGTCTCGAGTGTCAGTGAAGAGTTTAATGCCTCTTTGTGCTTTCTGTGCAATGTAATGAGCTGTGGGTTTTTTACATCTTTAATAACTATAAATGTTACATTTGACATAAAACATCTCTGAATATACTTTTTTATCCATTTATAATTACAAACCTACTTTTTATTGGTTAATTTTTTTGATTGTTTGTTTGAGAGTCTTCTTCTTCTTCTTCTTCTTCTTTGTCTTTCGGCTGTTCCCTTTCAGGGGTCGCCACAGCGAATCATCTGCCTCCATCT
>JAQMYL010000012.1:3997372-4008478 GCA_030014365.1 Clarias pachynema | reverse complement strand
TATATTCTTTTTTTTTTACAAATTTATTTTTGCACATAAATATTTTTTAACCCCCAAATTTATTTTTATTTTATTATTATTATTTTTTTTTTACAAATTATTATTATTATTATTATTATTATTATTAAATAAAAATATTTTATTTTCAGACAATATTAATGGGAATAAGTAGAGAGGTGGGTGTGTTCAGCCCTGAACTGAACCGGAACTCAGTGAAAATGGTTCCAGCTCCACTTTGGGTTTCTTTATTATTTCTAGCTGTCAGTCCTCGTCCTTTAGGTCTGCTAGAGTTCAGAAAATTATCTTCATGTAGTAAAAGTTAGCTAGCAGATAAACCGACATGGAGTAAATAATTATGTTCTGAGGATGGACTTAATGTTCACTTGGTGTAAGTTTAGCTCTGAACAGCCGGTGTTTCCGCTTAGTGGATCAAGACTAAAACGGGACTGGGTGTTGACTTACGAAAACATCCACTGTTTATTCAACTAAGCATAGAAAGAATCTGTTTCCCGCTTTTGGTTTTCCTTTGCATAATTATAGATCAGTCTCTGTGATCATATAAACTGCTATCAATTATATGACCAAAAATAAACCAAAAACCAAACCTATTTGTGTGTGATGTAAACTCAGAGTAAAAACACCGTGCACATTAATGTGAATTATTACAGTATGGATTAAAACATGCAGATTTACTTCCTCATGCTGGATCACTTGCCACAAGCAAAAGGATTGAAAAAAAAAACAAAAACAAAAAACAATTGTTCTTACTGAGCGAATATAATTATAATTGGTGTCTGGCATTTAGAGACAGTTTGTAAACTGTAATTAAAGTCTTTAATAATGATCCAAATCCACAGGCAGAAGCAAAAAAGAATAAAAGAAAAAAACAGCATATAAAGCACAAGGTGAAATGATTGCTGGTTGAAACTGGGATCAAACATTGAAGCAAACAAATAGGTCAAAATGAGGAATGTTAGTATTTTAAACTGAAATCAAATAACAAAACGTATTTAACTTAAATTTAACTGAGTGAGTGACAGTTAAATCACTCTGAAACATGTGAGTTAGAGCTCAGGTGAGTTGAAGCCCAGCTGATTGAGCTTAGATAAATGCATGCTCAATTGAGTTAAAGGTCAGGTGATTTAGAACTCAGGTAAGTTTTAACTCAGGTAAGTTAACAGTCAGGTAAGATAAAGTTCATATAAGTTTACGCTTTATAAAATGTAAGCTTAGGTAAGTTATAGCTCAGGTAATTTTTATTGTAGCTCAGGTGAGCTTTATCTCAGGCAAGTTTTAGCTCAGGTGAGTTTGAGCTCAAATACATTTTAGCTCAAATACGTTAACTCTAGTTGGTCATAGCTCAGGGAAGTTTGAGTTCAGATACATTTGCACTCAGGCTTAGGTGAGTTAGACATTAAGCAGGTTGTATCTCAGGTGAGATAGAAGTCAGGCAACATAATCTCAGGAAAATTGTAGCTCATTTGAGTTAAAGCTCAGGTAGGAAATCCAGTCCAGCCTAGAACCTGCAGGAATGTCGTGGCTCCTGATTTGATTCTGGGTCTAGATGTGCCATATCTTAAATAATATTTTAATGTATAAAATAATTTGTAAAATGTTAAACTTGACTAGCGGTCATTTATTTATTTATATATATTTTTTATTCATAAGTAGTGACCGACTGACTTCTGAACATGAACATTCCAGCATATTAAACATAATTATAAACATATAATAATAATAATAATAATAATAATAATAAATTGTATGAAAGATTTAAAGTTCAATTTAATTCAATTCAATTCAATTTTGAAACATTGTCGCAAAGCAGCTTTGCACAATCAAAAGAATGATTTAAGTTTGTATGGAATGTGAATATGTATAAATCAAAATGATAAGACTGTCCTTGATGAACAAGCCGAGGACGATGGTGACAGTGGTAAGGAAAAACTCCCAGAGATGGTAATAGGAAGAAACCTTGAGAAGAACCAGACTCAACAGGGAACCCATCCTCATACTGTGTGAGACTGGGAGTTCAGATAATTGGAGGCTCAGGTAGACTGTAGGAAACTCCAGTCCTGAACTATCGAGCAACTGCAGTCACGAGTCCTCAGTGAACAGCTGTCAGCATTTTCAGCCCTCCAGCATGAAGCAGTAACTCCACTTTGTTAAAATGAATTTGTTGTTGATTATTTTCCCATACTGTATGAACACACTGCACAAAAATATATATTTGCATAACTAACAATGCTGATTTTTTTTCATGCTTATGTTCATGATTAGCAGCAATGCCGAAAAGGAACTCTGTGTTTAGCATCCTGTGGAAGTGACCAGAATATTATGTGTTTGAATCAGAACTGTACCACTGGTTTATTATCCACAATCCTTGTATTCGCATTAAATCTTGAAGGCATTTAATTTCCTAGGGAAATTAAATCTTTTACATTTAAAGTGAATGCAACTGCAAACCCATGCAGTGTTTTTCTCATTCATTATAAATTATTGGAACACATTTGGTGTTGGGTTTCTGTGACCCAGAAACACCCAAAAACCCTTTCCTCACTGCTTGTAAAAATGTAAGCTTCTTTGCAGCTGGCAATCTGAGTTCACCCAGGTTTTTATTGTAATCCCTAAGGAAAGCAATCAGACCAGTTATGGGATATCATAGAGTCAATTTGTCAGACTGTCATTGAGGCTGGAAGGTAGTATGTACAAGACAACAGACTTTAGGTCTGTTCTAGAGGTGGAGAGTGGTGGAAAAGTATCAGTGGAATTCACAAGTCAACAAGTGGAGGTGTTCAGCAATGTTGTTTTAATCCCAGGGCTTCAAGAGTTAGCCTGGATAAGATAGATGTTCTAGCTTTAGAGAAAAGTAAAGTAATTTTCAAACGAATACATGCTGAGATTTCCTCAATTATCAAAACACATATTCTGTAGAAAGGGATTGTATTCCATGTTGCATTCATGACTACTAGGAAATTTGTGTATTTGCCATTACAGCGGGTCTGAATTCCCACCTCGGCTGTTCGAAGTGTACAGTACAGTAAATGATTGGATGCTCACAACAATTTGTCTCTTTCTCAGGTTCTGTGTGGAACTAAAAGGCTCTCAAATATATCAAAATGCCCAAGTAAATGATTGCTCGCTTAGTAGTTCCTCTAGTTAAAGATCTTAAAACATAGAACTATTTTTGTGAGTGTACTTACACTGAACAGTGTGTACAACCGTTTCATAATTATGTCTTAAAATTACAACTAGTCCTACATCCCTACATCCTGTCTAACAGGGTTTAAGCTTGATATGCATCTTTAAACCCAGACCTACTGTATTTGTGCTACCATGTGGAGAAGTGTTGACGTGGAGTACAAAGCTCTTCTGTAAGTCACACTGGCTAAGTGCTCCAAATGGAAAAATGTCTAAAATCTGGATGTTTACAGTGACTGCCCACAATAAAAGGTCACACTGCACAGTTTTGTCTTACCAGGGTGTGGCCACCATTTGCCTCACACAGTGCAACACATCTCCGTCGCATAGAGTTGATCAGGTTGTTGATTGTGGGCAGTGGAATGTTGGTTCACTCCTCTTCAATTGCTGTTTGAAGTTGCTGAATATTGGCAGGAACTGGAACACGCTGTCGTGTACACCGATCCAGAACATCCCAAACATGCTGAATGGGTGACATGTCCGGTGAGTATGCTGGCCATGCAAGAACCGGGATGTTTTCAGCTTCCAGGAATTGTGTACAGATCCTTGCAATATGGGGCCGTGCATTATCATGCTGCAACATGAGGTGATGGTCGTGGATGAATGGCACAACAATGGGCCTCAGGATCTCGTCACGATATCTCTGTGCATTCACAATGCCATCAATAAAATGCACCTGTGTTCGTTGTCCATAACATATCCCTGCCCATACCAGAACCCCACCGCCACCATGGGCCACTCGATCCACAACAATGACATCAGCAAACCGCTCACCCACACCCCACCACACACGCTGTCTGCCATCTGCCCTGAACAGTGAAAACCGGGACTCATCTGTGAACAGAACACCTCTCCAACGTGCCAGACGCCATCAAATATGAGCATTTGCCCACTCAAGTCGGTTAAGATGACGAACTGCAGTCAGGTCCAACATGAACTGAGGACGACGAGCATGCAGATGAGTTTCCCTGAGATGGTTTCTGACAGTTTGTGCAGGAATTCTTTGGTTATGCAAACCGATTGTTGCTGCAGCTGTCCGGGTGGCTGGTCTCAGACGATCATGGAGGTGAACATGCTGGATGTGGAGGTCCTGGGCTGGTGTGGTTACACGTGGCCTGCGGTTGTGAGGCTGGTTGGATTTACTGCCGATTTCTCTGAAACGACTTTGGAGACGGCTTATGGTAGAGAAATGAACATTCATTTCACAAGCAACAGCTCTGGTAGACATTCCTGCAGTGAGCATGCCAACTGCACGCTCCCTCAAAGGTTGCAACATCTGTGGCATTGTGCTGTGTGATCACACTGCACATTTCTGAGTGGCCTTTTATTGTGGGAAGTCTAAGGCACACCTGTGGAATGTTCATACTGTCTAATCAGCACCTTGATATGCCACACCTGTGAGGTGGGATGGATTATCTCGGCAAAGGAGAAGTGCTCACCAACACAGATTTAGACAGATTTGTGAACAATATTTGAGAGAAATGGGTCTTTTGTTTATGTAGTATTATGTAGTAAAGTATTCACGCCTTTTTTTTTTTTTAAAGAGGGGATTATGCAGTTTTCAGTCCTACTACAAAATGTGGAAAATCTCAAGAGGGTGATTAATTTTGGAAGCCATGGTACCATTAGTGGTAATTAGAAATTCTAGATCTTGGTGAAAATTCTACTTGAGGATTCGCATCAGCTGTTTTTCTCATGTTGTGAACTCTTGACTAACATCCTTTGTGTCCTTTTTTCACAGGTGGAGAATTTTGATGATCATCACAGCCTAAAGTGTAGCAAAGGTGATCAGAGCTGCTGTAGAAATGAAGGCACGATTTTGGTGCAGGATCTCTCTGATCCTGACCATTCTGGCCTTGAGTTTGTACAACGATGTGGTCGAGGGTCAAAGGGCTGGTAAGTTCTCATTTTTTTCACGTAAAGGTAATAGAATATAAGAATGATACTTATACTTAGATGAAAAAAGATTGTATGTTAAATCCATGTCAATTATTCTGAGAGCAGAACATTGCCTTCCATGCTAGTCTGTTTAAAAGGATGGATTAAGCATCTGAACAAAGCTTCTAAAATTGCTCAAAACCCACAGTGTGGTTTTGTCCAGTTATAGGACAAGGAACTTGGGTTAGCAGTTGGCCAGTCTCACTGAATTTCTACTTCTAGACATCTAAAATGATTTCAATCACAAACTCCTCAGAAATACCTTTCGGTATTTTGACCACATCCTTCTTTTGACAGGTTGTAAGAATGTCCACTATGACCTGGTGTTCATCCTGGACACCTCATCAAGCGTTGGCAAGGACAACTTTGAGAAGATTCGGCAGTGGGTTGCCAACCTGGTGGAGTCGTTTGACGTTGGTGAGGACACGACTCGTGTGGCAGTGGTACGCTACAGTGATCGGCCCACAACCGAGTTCAACTTGGCCAGGTACAAAACCCTTGATGAGGTCAAAAAGGCAGCCAGGAATATCCGCTATCTGGGTGGCAACACCAAGACCGGAGATGCTATCAGCTACACCACCAAGAACATCTTTACTGTCCAGGCAGGAGCCAGACCTGTTGCCAGGGGCATCCAGAAAGTGGCCATTTTACTAACAGACGGTCGGAGTCAGGATTACGTTCTGGAGCCGTCTGAAGAGGCGGCCAGTGCTGGGATCAGGATCTTTGCTGTGGGGATCGGCGAGGCGCTGAAAGAGGAGTTAGAGGAAATTGCAGCCAAGCCAAAAAATGCTCACGTCTTTCACGTGACAGATTTCGATGCCATTGACAGAATCCGAGGCCGGCTGAGGAGGAGACTCTGTGAGAGTAAGTTGTCCAGTGTTCTTTCAATTTTTAAAGGTGTCATAGATTAATCACTTGAAAAATGAAACCTGAATGAGAATGTGTATAATTTGTGACCAACATATGACCTGAAATGTTTTGCCTTTGCACGTTCACATATCTCCGCACTGAACGTTGTTTGTCCAGGGTTGTCTGGCATGTAACCAGAGCCTTTTTTTGACAGAGACATTTTTGTGGTTTGTGACCTCGGTGTCAAGAGCAAAACTGGGACCTCAGCTGTCACAGACCATTTCTTCTCCATGTGTAAATATACACTTAAAATGATATGTGGTATCAACTTAGATAGCCATTACACCAAACAAGCCAGTGCTTGTTACAAACTCTGTGAATATGAAGATTTAAGACACATAGTCTTAGAGCAGTGAAGCATGAGGTGTAGAACTGGAGACAGCTATTTCACTGGACATGGAGACTCATAAGTGTGTCTTGCATTTGAAATTATTTTTAACGAATATAGTCTTACAGATTCATTAGTAAGCACCAGAACCACCATCCCCATTGTGAGCTGGTTAGTCTGAACATCCGGAACTTTCTACAAAATGTTTTCTTAAAAATGCGTCATGCCAAACAACATGATAAAACCATGGCTTCAAAGTGGTTCACTGCTTTATTTGGCTGTCAGTTGTTTGGTAGTTTGGTGTGACGTCCTTAGCGGTGGACAGCATTGTGGTGGCATTGTGAAACAAACAAAGCCAACAGTGTAAGGCTTTTTTTTTTTTTTTTTTGGTTCATTTAAAAGCTGAACATTTATGTTGGTTTTAATTGTAAGAGTTGACTTTAAATCTGAAAATACAGTACAGTTTTGTAAATGCAAACTTCAAAAATTCAAATCTCAAAAGTGCATCCCAATTAGATTAATCCCCAAATAATTAAACAAAAAAATAGAAATTAAAATCTAGAAAAAAATAGAATCTAAAAAAAAAAAAAAAATTCTAAAAAAGAATTTTAATCTATAATCTGTAATTATTTTTAAAAGATTATTACCATTTAAAATGTATTTTACATGGATAGAATTTGAAATTGTGCTTTGCAGAACAGTAAATACACATCTAAACATATTATCTAATTAAAAAAAATTCAATCTTAAAATTATATTTTAAACAGTTTAATGCCAAAAAAATCTAAAATTAAAAAATTAAATAAAATAAATGAAAAAAAGAGAAAAAACATTCTAAGATATACAAATAAAAAACACTTTCAAAAAGTATATGAAAATACACTTTTCTAAAATTCTAAAAAAAAAAAAAAAAAAAATCTATATATATATATATATATATATATATACAATAAAAAAAAATCAAACATATTAATCACAAAATCCAAAATGTAAAAAGAACAAATAAAATTTTAGAAAGTATAATTTAAAGGAAATTGTTAAAATTAATGAACTAAATCAAAGCCATATTGTTTAAACGTAATTAACACATCTTTTAGAAAAAAAATAGGTTACACTATGCCATGACTTTTTGAATTCAGAATAACTATAGACATCTGAGAGTAGAAAGAAAATCAAAAGTTCCAGATATATTTAAAACTCTTATGCTGAGTCCAGGACTCACCAAACATGACTCAGACTGCTGAGTATGTCTCAGACTCACTATCATTTTGGGAATTTAGCATTGTCCCTCAACGCCTCCAACTATGTGTGCTGTCCAGCTCGAAGATAACCAGTTTCACCAGCCACTGCATTTACATCTAAGAATACCTGTGGAGAGAAAGCATGGCACGCTCACGAACCGGGTTATTTTTTGCACTGGAAATTACAGTTCTAATGTTCCCAGTAAAACTGGGCTTCACTGTGGCATGTTTGCACCTTTTAATCTGCAGCTTTTACTTTCATGAACTGCAAGTTATGAGTTTTGCTGTGTAATTAGTTATACTTTAATGTGTAAATACTGTTGTTAGAGCTAATGTAGAGGAGGTTCCACCCAAAAACACTGAGCTTAAAGCAATAAGATCCTAAAACTTACATTTATTCATGCAGCCTTTGTATATACTGTACAGTACAGCTCAGATCGACAGATGTTTTCTAAAGACTAAGAATGTTAAATAAGTAGATATGAAGTTACCTTGTTAGATTGGCAATGTTTAACACAACACCGTATCGCCAAGGAGGGGCTTTTCCCTAATAAATAAATGATCTCATCAAATGATCACATGTTACATTGTGGATTCTGATTGGTTACAAGGTGTTGAATGATTCTACATTTATGTGTGCTTGTTATGAAACATTATAGTTGCTATAGCAACAGCTCATTCAGTGGCATGTGCACAGTGGATGCTCCAATAAATGGGCTGAAAAACATGCAGCTGATGACATGGTCAAGTTTTCTGAATGGCACGTGCATTTATTTATTAATTTATTAATTTATTTATTTTTTTTTAAAGAAGGCTCTAGTGTCAGCCTTTTGTAACAGTCAGAATTAAAGCTATAACTTGTGTAACTTTTAAAACGGTAAAAGTCCAGTTACAGAACAAAGGAAAAACACCCGTACAAACACATCGGGTTGGTGACAGTTGTGTTTTGCAAAAAATCATTTCATGTAATTAATTGATTTGAAATGCATTTCCATTTGGTGGTAGTTATTGACACGTCCCCCGTACAGTCCGGACCTCACTCCACATGTTTGGGCTATTAATGGAATTCCCGGGAGGCCAGCGTTTTAGACGGGAATCAGACATGCTGTCCAATCATGGCTCTGGCGTACTGAGAAACCTTTCTACCTTGATGGTGTCCAAGCATTAGTAAAACACTGGGATAAGTGCATTAGTGTAGCAGGGGATTATATAGAGACATAAAGGGAGGTTTTAAAAAGTCCCAGGTTGATTTGAATGCTTCTTGTATTTTCACTTGGATTAGTGCAACATCTTAACATCTGGTGGCGTAAAACTAGACTATTAACAAATTTGAAGTATTAGTAATAAATACAACGTTATCAAATGACTGAATTGACCAATCAGACCCGAGTGCTCCACAAAACACGCATTATGTATGGTTTTCTTGTATCTTGTAAAGTGTTTCCTTTGTGCATTCATTTGCATTGAATTACACCGAAGATTAAACAGATTGCAAAATAAAAAATGCTGTATTGTAAAGCATTTAAGTTGTAAAAAGCATTTAAGCCTTAAGCAACTGCGCTTTCAGAACAAAACCATTTTATCACACGTTCCTGCTGGGGCTTTGATTATGAGTAGCGGTCCACCCTTAGCCACAAAGCAGCTAGTCTCTAATCATATCCAATACGCTGCTAAATCCAACATCTACAAGCTGTGCGAGAGGGTTCGGGCATCCCAAATCTGCTTTTAATTAGCCAGCTGTTAGTCTGACAAGCACCAGGGGAAAGTTTCGATTAGTTCTTTACTCTGTGAACATCCTCACTGCTGTCCTGCTGTGACATACACATATACTCTTGGGAGGATATGCTTCTTATATCACACACACACACAAACGCTGATCTAATAATTGTTAAGTATTTTTGAGGGTTTCTATAGTATGGCAACCTGCACATGTTGCTAGAGAGACTCATCCTTTGTAGAAAGGTACTACTCAACACAGTCTGCATCATAAGCCATCCGTTTCCACCACTGTTCAACCCAATGCAAAGTTTTGTGATGGAGATGATGTTGAGGAGTACCAGAGGAAGAGTTACTCTACCAACATATGCAATTTGAGCAATGTATGTCAGTTATGTTCAATTTTGCAAAAAAAACCAACTGCTTTGTCATGCCATAACAAAAAACACACAAGTAGGTGAACTGAATAACACTGATTATCAATTATATACCCGTAAAGTGTTGGCAAGATCATGGGCTCATTTATACCTATGTGGACCAAAAGCTATCCTGCCTGGTATGATTTCACAGAAAACCAAATGCAAAACAAACTGCCCAAAAAATGCCAACACCAGCCAGTGCACCTCAGCCCACCATGAACAAGGCCCAGCAGGTAAACAGCCCAAGTCCACCAACCTCCAAACACCAGCCTCCAAACTCCCACGACTCCATGAGACGTACTGGACAAACAGATTGATCCATGTAGGCCCCGCCCCACAACCCACAGAGGGCAAAGGATCCACCACCAATACACAGAACACCCCCAGAGGTCCTACAGGGTTCAAAGCCGTTTAATCCCACAATGTGACCCTAAATCCAATGTTGTTTAATGTTAATGTTTTTATAATCTCTTATACCATTTTATTGAATAACAGTAGCACTTTGCAACTGATTGAATTTTTTTGTGTTCATTAACAAGCAACATGTCGTACTTTTAATCCTTTTATAGTTGCATTTAAAGACCATAAAACAAATTAGTTCCTATTCGCACTAATGTTCTGAAAGCTTTTGGTTATATGACTTATTTCTCTCTTTTAAAGTTAATAAGACAACAAAAGAAATCAAAGTGAAACACAGCTTACAGTATCATATAAATCCCTTTAAGCTACTGTACAGCTTTCCCTCTATCTCCTCCAAAAGAGACGCTTTTTCTTCAGGTTACAAAACTTTCTTCATATTTGTGTTTCTTCTCATAATTAAACTAAAAAGGTTTTAATCTGTTTTTGTCACTGTGAATGAGTTGTTACTTTAGAAAACATAAATAATCAAAACAAGCAACGCCAGAGCTGCTGTTATTGAATACTAATCGATGCCGTCTGACCAATCATGTGCGTCGCTTTTGCCGTACTTTTATTTGTATTCAGCACTGAATCAATCTTATGGTAAGCTATTCATGGCCCCTATGTATACTTCTGCCCTGCACAGTGTCCTGCCTAGCAATTTTGAGACAAACTTTTACATTAAATTACAGTGAGCAGACCACTGAGACAGTAAATAGCTTGTTTCGGTAGCATTCAGGCTTTTCACTGCTTTATCATTTGGCTTGATGCATGGATGTGAAAGTTACCACTGAATGACATAAGCAGCCATTTAGAGAGCTGCCATGGTTCAGCACCATGCAATGGTTTATGTCATGACCATAACACACATGATGTTGTATAATTTCTATCCGTTATCACCCAGATGAGGATGGGTTCCCTGTTGAGTCTGGTTCCTCTCAAGGTTTCTTCCTAT
>JAQMYL010000012.1:3974152-3988701 GCA_030014365.1 Clarias pachynema | reverse complement strand
TAAAGTATAGATACCCAAAATTTCTACTTAAGTAAGGTAACGAAGTATTTGTACTTCGTTACTTGACACCTCTGCCGCTAGCCGATCAAAATGTGTTTGCGTCAGTGGAAAGCTGAAATGAGTTTACATATACATATATATTTTTTGCATTTTGTGCAAGATTTGGTGAAGACGTAGCACCATGGTGCACAAGAATGTCATCAAGGACGGGAGCAAGAAGAAAACGGAGTCGCTTTTAGTTTGTTGTTTTAGTTTATTATCTGCTGTGGTAGATCTGATTTATTCAAACACGATAATAAAGCTTTATATCCTCAGGAGGGGTCATTACATTGTTTTAGCGAAAATTTCACGGAAGTGAGTTCAGAACTAATCTAAAGCACTGTCACACTAAAAAAACATCCGAGAAGTTCAGAAGCTTCAAATAGAATGAACGAACTAATGAATTTTCTTAAAACGTTATAAAATTAAGTAAATCCCAAAATCTCCTTATAAAATATTGCTGATTATCAATGCGGGAATGA
The DNA here is from genome assembly GCA_030014365.1 of Clarias pachynema. Classification (NCBI taxonomy): domain Eukaryota; kingdom Metazoa; phylum Chordata; class Actinopteri; order Siluriformes; family Clariidae; genus Clarias; species Clarias pachynema. Next base: position 3,988,180 of record JAQMYL010000012.1, on the reverse strand, counting down.
ATGGCGAATTGTCGATATTTCACGGAAGCATATATATATATATATATATATATATAGATATATATATATAAACTGCATATATAGAATGAAACCTGAGATAGTTTCATATACGCACTAGTACTGTATGCACGATCCCTTGCGCCATCTGCTGAGAGAAATGAGAATCGCAGGTTGGAAAAGACAGGAAACGTCATGCCACCGCGCAGCTGTCAGGAATTTCATGTAAATAAGAGCAAAATAGCTTTATACTGGCTTTTACTGGTGCCATTTTGAAAATGTAAGCATGCAGGGTGATTACGCTCACAGATCTAGGAAAAGTCATGAAAGGAGGGTCCTGGATTTTGATCGAGTGTGAAGTATTTATTTATTTTTTCCCCATTGCGGTCAAATGACCGCTGCTCGGCGCTTCTAGTGTTAAAGCAGCCGGTGCCAAGAGGAATCGTAAATTAAGATTAAATTAGGTTTAATCTCTATTTATTTCATATTTTACTTCATTTACATGTATTTTCTAAATGTTTTGACTGTTTTTATATGCAAAAATATGATTATAGTGTTGGAAATTGGTAATATTGGTAATATTGGTAATATGTCTGGGTGGCTAGAACAGATTATTTGCATTTACTTTATCTCCTATGGGAGAATGCAGATAAAATGTCTGCCGAGGTACCACTGTAACAATATTAGTAATAGTAAAATAGGGTGACACGATGGCTTAGCAGTTAGCACTGTGGCCTCGCACCTCCAGGGTCGAGCGTCCGATTCCTGCCTCTGTGTGCATGGAGTTTTCATGTTCTCCCTGTGCTTGGTGGGTTTCCTTCATGAACTTCAGTTTCCTCCCAAAGACATGTAGATCACGCTAACTGGCGTTCCCAAACTGTACACGATGTACCCCGTCTAGTGCCCTAGGTCTCCTGTGATAAGCTCCAGCTTCACCCACACCCGACCCCAACCCATTACAGGATAAGTGCAATAGAAGATAAACAAATAACAAAGTTATAGACATTATATAAAGCTTTTGAACGCAGGAGAGCAGTGTGATGTTTCTGTCTGAAGGAATGTCAGTGTGGGAGTGGGAGTGGGAGTGGGGTCACTGTGACATGCTGCTGTCTGGCTTCAGGATATTTTAGAGTCACTCACTGATAAATCTCGCTTCTATTTGTCATAATATTCTTTCAACAAAAAAAAATTGCATTTTTCAGAAACCTGTCAATCATTTTTTTAATAGTAAATATTTAAAAACACAGTGAACCATTTTCATGTGTAAGTCTTTTACAATAAATATTTTATAGATTGAATCGTTTAAAACACGTGTTGAATCATTTCATTTTCATCAGAACTCAATCATTCTCACGTATGAATCGATTACAGTGAACCATTTTCAGGTTTTTAAAATTAACCGTAAAATCACTTACACATTCAGTGAATCGTTTCAGTTGGATTGAATCATTTTCTTCTGCTTAAATTGTTAGCAGTGAATCATCCTGTATGAATCATTTACAGTGAATCATTTAGAGACCAGTTTTTATTTTATTTTATTAGTAGTGAATTACCTTCATGTATGAATCATGTACAGTGCTCTTGTTTGCATGGAGTCATTTTTCATTAGCAGTGGATGTTCTGCATGTGTGAATCATTTACAGGAATCTTACGAAGGATGAATAGTTGCCACTGAATCATTTTCAGTTCACGGCATGTGAAGTGAATCATTGAATCTGGAGTGGATTTTTGCATCCGTTTAAATCATTGACAGTGAATCGTGTATTATTGGCATTGAATCTTTTTTATGCATGAGTGAATCATTGTTTACAGTGAATCATTAGGGCTGCACAGCGGCGTAGTGTCACCTCACACCTCCAGGGTGCAGGTTCGATTCCCACCTCGGGGGCTGTGTGCATGGAGTTTGCATTGTTCGCCCTGTGCTTGGTGGGTTTCCTCCGGGTACTCCGGTTTCCTCCTACAGTGTGAAAACATGCAGCCTAGGCTAATTGGCGATCCCTATTTGCCTGTAGTGTGTGAATGTTGACCGGAGGTCCTACCACAATTATATCATGGGAATAAATACGATGCTAAATGTTGTTGGACTACAGAGGTTCCTACATGGATAGATGGATTTTCAGTTTATTTCATGAGCGATTCATTATTTAATTTATAGTTAATCATGTCTATGTTTAAATCATGATCAGGGAAGGACTTTTATGTGCGTATGATGTACAGAATAATTTACAGAATGAATTATTTTCAATAGCCGTGAATGAGTTTTATATGTGAATCATTTAATCCGAAAAAATTTTCATGCATGAATTATTTACAGTACTTTTTTGTTGTTGTTTTACATTTTGTTGTTTACACATTTGCATTTTTACATTTAACATCATTTATGAAAATATTTTTTTTAAGGTAGTGCTCCGGCCGCACACACTTCCTGATCTTAAATCAAGGTGCAGATATTTGGAGTACTGAACAGTTCTGATTGGTTTCAATTGTAAGACTGAAACACACACACGCACACACACACACACACACACACACACACACACTCATGAGGTCACGTACTGGTTAATTAAAGGGAGAACCAGTATGTTGAAGGGGCAGGACAAACTGGAAATACTGAGTCGACTCACAGGATCACACGCTCGACTGGGTAAACGCCCTGTTGCCATGGAAATGTGCGTGTTATGCACAGGAGCATCGTCTTTCTGCCACTGTTATGTGGTGGTTGGCCGAAACGAACCTCAGCATGAAACTCTCTCTCTCCCTCTCACACACACACACACACACACACACACAGTATTCCACTGGAACACCAATGACACACTTGCGACATCAGGCCCAATTAGTAGCGCTATAACACTGACTCTGGACGTACTGTACACGAGGCAGCGCCAGTTCTGTTACTAACCATCAAAAAGATCATCTTTCAAGCTACCGCCACGGTTGCTAACTAGCCAAGCTGCATCTGCATGGCCTTCCCTGGTAGAAACACCCTACTGTGATTTTGATGAGAGCACTCACAAACATCACCACATTCACAGGACAGCAAGCTGGGCCAACAGAGCTACAGTAGGAGTTTGTCTTGCCGTTCCTCAGTAATATGAATAAGGTGCCTACAATGTACAGTATGTTATAAATGTACAGATACAAGCACTAGTCTTGTAGTTGATGATACAAACAAAAAATTCTACAATAATAATTATATAAAATTTTTTATTGCCTGGCAACTTTTTAAAGGGGCCCAGTTGTTTGTTGTTACCTACAGTATCTTACGTAATAAAACCTTACTTATCTTGCTATGAAAAGTTACATAACAGCTAGTTCTGACCGACGCGGCACGGGAGTGTAGTGGTTATCACTGTCGCCTTGCACCTCCAGGGTCCAGGTTTGATTCCCGGCCAGGCTTGATTCCCGTCTCTGTGTTTGGTGGGTTTCCTCCGGGTACTTCGGTTTCCTCCCACAGTCCAAAGATATGCAGGTTAAGCTAATTGGCGTTCCCAAATTGCCCGTAGTGTGTGTGAGTGAGTGTGTGTGTGCCCTGCGATGGATTGGCACCCTGTCCACAGGATATCCTGAATACAGGATAAAGCGGTATAGAAGATGAGTGAGTGAGAGTAGTTCTGACCAAGTAATCTGATTGGAAGAGAGACTTTCCACGAGTGCTGTTAATAAACAGTAACAGCACTGAGATGTTAAACTATATGTATCACTCGGCATCCCAGGTGTTCTACAGTGTTTAATTACACTAACTGTTGCTCGCAGCCTGGGTGGGAGTAGGTCTGTCTGGTACAGTGTACTGAGGAGAGAGCAGCTGCCTGCCAAAACCCACATTAAGAGAAAAAAAATGAAAAAGAAGCAATTTCTGCTTGAATCATCTGTGTTGTTCTGTTCACGGCTAACGTAAGCTACAAAGCTAACTAGCTTCTAACACAAGAAGCACAAATCAAATCCATCTTTAACCCCTGATCAAGAGGGTTATCTACTCTACTTGCTGTGTGGAACAAGGGATTGTACAGCATACTGTATATAGAAGACTACAATAGGTTTCCGTTTAACATTATTTGGGATTCAACCCCGAAACCTGGAAATTAACGTTAATGGTTAGCTAAAAGGTGCTATTCTAAAGTGAAATTAGTGGAACCACTTTTTTGCTACATAGTACCGGTAAGAATTTAAAACGACTTTTACTCATGTAAATTACACTAACTGTCTCTCGCTAACTGCCAGTTGCCAGCTTCGCCAGTCGCGGTTAGTTAGTTCCCCTAATCGTGGAAGGATATGTGTAGGAGGAGCAAAATACCTTGTTAAATAAATCATAATCGGTTGATAATAAATGGTATTTGGAATTGTTGTATAAAAGCAACGCCACACTCGAGGTCACGCTGCTGTAATGTCTTCAGTATTCAGGCTCTGCCATTGTGCCTACAACCGCATCACAGCCGTGCTGATATTCAGCACAACAGCATTATTTGAGTAAGATACCGCTTAAGTCCCAAAAACATTCTTAAAATGCTACTGTAGATCCTGAAAAAACAGCCTACATTTCTAATAATTAGATATAATAATACCAAGCCTTCTGTATGTTTTTATTCATTCTTTCCCCCTAGTGGCCATACAATGAAACAAGCAAAGAGTTTTTTTCTTTTTCTTTTTTAAGCACAAAACAATATTAATGCAATGCAATTATTATCCTCTCCTGTTGAGTCCAGGCTTTGACCTGATGGAGTACTTTAATGTGAGAGATGTTCTGGGAGAGAAGGCTGAGCCTGGACAGAGCTCCTATGTGAGACTGGGGACGATGCCGATTGTTCAGCACACTGAGTGAGTACCACACTGTTAATCCAAACACACAACATGATACACTGCTGTAACACACTTTAAAGAGTTAGTCATGTTACACTTCACTTTTAGGTATAAAACTGCAATTAAATAATAATTTAATTAGATTTATTATAAGTACTTAATGAGAGTACAAAAATACAATCATTTAATATGAATGTAAATAAAATGAGAATACAGCTTAAATTTGTGAATAATCTGACTTGATAATTTACTAAATGATCCTCAGTTTTGTACATTTATTGTAAACCTGTTTTAACGTCCGTTCAAAATACCACATTTTATTAGTATCTTTCTGATGCACAGTAAATAACACTTTTCTAGGCATTTATAAACATCTTACCAAATTAACACCTACTAATACAGTGTAACTAAAATAGTCAGGCTTTTAAAAATGGTGTTCAAGTCAAACAGATACTTTTGTTTGTGCAGAATAACAGAACACAGTTATGAGCATAAAAACTCCCTTTATTTCTCTATATAATCTTCTGGTACACTAGTGCACTTATCCCAGTGTTTCACTAGTGCTTGGATACCATTAAGGTAGAAAGTTTTTTCTCAGTACACCATAGCCATGATCGGACTGCTTCATATCTATAAACTGAAAGTTATCAGATTGTTAAATGATAACCATGTCCATTTAAATAATCATCTTTAAAAAGAATTCAACTTTAAATCAGTCGGCTTCTACACTGATCAATTTTAATGGGCATCCTTCTAAAATAATCATGTTCTGTATAATAAGCGGTAAAAATTATATTAATTAAAGAATCAGCTTCCTAAATGATTTGCTTAATAATTAATTAATTAATCAGCCTCTTACATGATGAGCTTTATACAGTAGATGATGTGCTTCATTAATTATAAGCTTCCCAAAAGATCAGCTCATTAAATTATCAGCTTCCTAGATGTCTTTCTAAATGATCAGTTTCTTATGGGATCAAATTTTTAAATGATTTTCTTCCTAAATCAGCTTCATAAATTATCAGCTTTATTAATTGTTCTCTATATAAACGATTTTATTAGATTTATAAATGGTCATATTTTTAACTAATCAGCCTCCTAAATGATCTGTAGTCTAAGTGATTCTTAAATTATCAGTTTTATGACTGATCAGCTTCTTAAAATATCAGCTTCTTAAATGATCATCTTCTTAAAATATGAGCTTCATAATTGATCAGCTTCTTAAATGCCCAGCTTTAAAAATGATAAGCTTTCAAAATGATCAGCTTCTTAAATGAACAGTTTCTTAAATGATCAGCTTCATAAATAATCAGCTTCTCAAAATATCAGCTTTATAAATGATCAGCTTCTTAAACGTTCAGTTTCTTAAATGATCATCTTCTTAAAATATCAGCTTCATAATTGATCAGCTTCTTAAATGCCCAGCTTTCAAAATGATAAGCTTTCAAAATGATCAGTTTCTTAAATTAACAGTTTCTTAAATGATCAGCTTTATAAATAATCAGCTTCTCAAAATATTAGCTTTATAAATGATAAGCTTCTTAAACGTTCAGCTTCTTAAATGATCAGCTTCTTAAATGTCCAGCTTTAAAAATGACAAGCTTTAAAAATTATCAGCTTCTTAAATGATCAGCTTTATAATTGACCAACTTCTTAAAATATCAGCTTTATAAATTATCAGCTTTTTATCAGCTAAATTTTTTATAAAATTTCAGTATGACCATCTCCTCCTGTCTGTTACAGAAACGTGTTTCAACAAGGCCTTCCTGATGAATACGCCTTCGTCACCACGTTCAAATTCAGAAAGACATCTAGGAGGGAGGACTGGTACCTGTGGCAGGTCTATGACAAATACGGTATCCCTCAGGTCAGTAAAGCACACTGCCGAGGAAGAAAGGGACTCAAAATCTTGCTCAGTTGTTACATGATGGACCAGATTTCCAACAAGAGCTTTTAAAATGATCAGCTTCATGAACAATCAGCTTCAAAGGTATTAATATAGATATTAGATAAAGCAATCATTTATCGGTTTTTGAAATAATCAGTTTCCAAGTGATCAGTTTTCCAAATGACCAGCTTTAACATTTACCTTTTAAAGGAACATTTTCTGATTAATCAGAATATAAAACAAGCAGTCTTGTAAACAGATAACTTTGTACATTAGCAGGTCCTAAAGCATTTAAAATGATTGTCACACAAATGATGTTTTCTATTTGAAATAGTTTCTTAACAAAACAACTTCCTACATTATCAGGGTCTTAATCAATCAGCATTTAAAAAATCAAGCTCTGAAGGAGCAGAAACAGCTTCTGTCAGCCAGTTTGTGTCAGGGCCAGGTATTCTTTAGTTCATAAGGGTTTATTTTTTAAGCGTTTGTATCTGAGATTTACTTCACACGTTTTATCCCATACTTCTTGTATTGGAAGTGACGTCATCCAGTCGTTATCTTTCCGGCAGGTATCAATCCGTCTGGATGGAGAGAACAAAGCAGTGGAGTACAACGCCGTGGGTCTGACCAAAGACGCAGTCCGCGCTGTGTTCCGCAGCCCGGACGTGGATAACCTATTCGACAGAAACTGGCACAAGATCGGTCTGAGTGTCCAATCCAAATCCGTCTCACTTTATTTGGACTGCGTGCACATCCAGACAATACCGATTGAGGACCGAGAGGACATCGACATCCAGGGAAAAACCGTCATTGGCAAGAGGCTCTACGACAGCGTCCCCATCGATGTGAGTTCCAGAGAAATATTATCTGAATTGAATAATCACTTTTTACAAAATCGGAATCTTGATTGAAGTCCTCAATTATTCTTCCCAGTTTGACCTGCAGAGGATGGTGATCTACTGCGACTCCAAGCAGGTAGAGCAGGAGACATGCTGTGACCTGCCTGCGGGCCCTGTGAGTACGAATGAATGAAGATAAAGAATGCTATCCTATTAATTAAGTAATTAAATTAAGAAATTAAGTAGAACGAAGGTGGCTCAGTGGTTAAGGCGTTGGCCTTCTGACCGCAAGTTGCTCAGATGTATAATGAAGTTGTTCTGGATAAGGGTTTCTGCCAAATGCCTTAAATGTAAATGTAACAGTGGAAACTAAAACCACGCTAACAAATTATTCTACCCAGGGGAAGCATAAAGAGAGAAAATAACAGTGAGCCTAAATCAGAACCTTGTGGAACACCAAACTTCACTTTATTACAACTAGACAAGTCTAAGACAAATCTAAAACTGATAAACATCAGTCACATGAGATTTGAGCTGGGAGAGATCTATTTCTATAGCTCATAGAACTTTTTCTAATCTTTGAAGGAAAATACTATGATCAAGCAAGGAGACACAACTCTGATCAGACGCCAGTAGGTCATTTACCACTTTAACCAGTGCTGTCTCTGTGCTACTGTATTGTAAGGCCTAAATCCTGACTGATACATTTCATGAATGTTAATCCTTATGGAGATATGAACATACTGTACAGTAGCTGCTGTGCTACAACCTTTTCTAGGATCTTAAATATAATATAATGGGTCAGTTTGATATTGGCGTCTACAGTAGTTGGACCTCTGATACGGGTCATGGTTGCATAACCAGGGGCTTTATAATTGCTCGTTTGTAAAATATTTAGGTAAGTAGGCTGTGCTCAGAGAATAATTGAGTTTTTAAAAGAGGTTTAATTATTCCTGGTATCATCTGTTGTGAAAAGGGAAAAAAAATGAGCATGCAGATGGGATATGGTACAGAGGTTGATTACTTCGATGAGTAAATTTGTCAAATTTGTTCAGTGTCCTTTAGCTTGATATATTATCAGCTTGTTATTGATTAGTTATCTATGTACAGTAATAAATGTCATAAGTGATCAGATTATAAATAGTCAGCTTCTAAAAGATCAGCATCATTTATCATCCTTGTCATAAATGAACAGCTTATAAATAATCACCTTCTAAATTATTCATGTAGAAGTTGAGCTTCTAAATGATCAGCTTTCAAACAATCTGCTTTATAAATGATGAGCATAAATGATTAGCTTTTATCAGCTTCTAACTGATCAGCTTTTAATAAATCAGTGGCATAAACGATCAGTTCATCAAATGATCAGCTTCTTAATGATCAGCCTCTAAACAGCCATCTTTTAAATGATCCCCTTTTAAATTGTATCATAATTGATCTCATCCTCAAAGTAACAGCTACTAAATTATCAGATTCTAAATGATCAGCTTTTAAATAATCAGCTTTTAAATGATTAATTCCATAAACGACCAGCTTTTTAAAAATGATCACCTTTCTGCATACTCTGCATACTGCATACTGTTAAACAAACAGCTCCTAAAGTATCAGAGTCATAAACGATCAGCTTATGAATGCTAATTTATATGTTAAACAATCGTTGTTATAAATGATCAGCTTTTTTAAAAAAGTTTCTTAAGGGTCAGCTTTAAAATTAACAGTTTTTTCCGTAAATTTCCATCTCTTAAAATCCATTACAGAAAATAACACACTTCACACGATTTCACTGAACTGTGCGAACACAGTAAAATGTACCTTTCACATTTTCTTTATGTGATCACATGTAAAAAATACTAATTAAAGATGTATTTAATAAAATGTGTGTGCGTCTTTGTCTCTCTCTCAGTGCCCCAAGCAGGTGGTGACTGAACCCACCCCTATTTTAATCCCGACCCCGACTCCGACGAGCGGAGAGCAGAAAAGTGGAAAACACACCGTCAACTGCTCCTGCACCGCAGGGGAGAGGGTAAGACCCTGAAGCCTAGGGGGTCAAAGGTCAAACGGATCATAAATAAACTCACAAATAGATACAAAAGGATGAAAATGATGCCAAGCATACAACTGTGATATACTTACACTCTCTGATGATGTAAATATCACATATGATGTACTGTATGGTTGGAAGGCAATTTCTCATCTGCTCTCTCTCATCTTTTGCTTTTATCGCTCTGTACTCTCCCTCTCTTTCTACCTTTTTCCCAAAATCTACAGGGTGAGACAGGTCTGCCCGGTGCTCAAGGCCCTAAGGGTGACAAGGTCATAAAGCAGTTGCTTTAATTAATTCAGCTGATATTTTCTAAAGGAGTTTGTGTGTTTTATTCTCTGCTTGCTGTCTCGCAGACACTTCATCTTCAACTCTATGCTCTAAACTCTACATCCACAGGGAGATCCGGGTCTTCAGGGTACGGCAGGATCGCAAGGACTCAAAGGGCAGAAAGGAGACCCTGTAGGAAAACGTGATTTATTATTAATTTACGTGATCTCCATTATGTTAGCACGAAAAGACTAGGTTTATTGAATGTTAAAATAGTTTGGATAATTAACTAGTAATTTATTGCACTCACATGTTTGTCCCTTTTCTTTCACCTACATGATGCTGGTGCTGTTCACAGAACCAGTGAACTAAACCTTTTTGTATATCTGACACCCCATAATACTCTTTCAAATCACTCAGAGGTGTTACTGTATTTGTATGACACCTGATTGATGCGGTAATAAGGTGCTGTGTGATTAAACAAGCGAAAGGAACGGATAGCTTTTGGCTTGGAGGATGCACATGTTAGCCCTCGCCCTCCCTGACTGGTAGACTTAATGTGGGAGTGCCGTTACACTGAAATAAATTCATTAGGGAATTGGATATCACTAAATTAGGGAGAAAATCTGGTAAAAAAAAAAAAAAAAACATTAATTTATAAGATCTTCAGATATTGTGTTCCGGTGAATTAGCAAACTGATTAGGTAGTTATCAATATAGCAAAATGGAAAAAGGAAAAAGATCATTTAGGAAAAGTTTGGGTTCTTCACAACTAGCAAGTTAACAAAATAAAATATAGCGAAATATATAATTAATTTATATAAGTTCACATTTAAGGTGGTGAAACATTGCAGGTCCTCTATGATCCTGCAGGTGGTGCACTCTAAACTATTCACTCATGGTCCTCCTGAAAGGGTGCTATGGTTAGTCTTTCTATATAAAGACATCACACAACCAACTCAAACCTCTCCTAAAAGATAAGTACCATCTTAAGAACAAACAAAAATAGCTGTTCTTTTTTTTTTTTATGAAGTTCTCTGGCAGGTTTGCAAATATGATTTGAGTTGCCAAAAGTTGGCAACAGAACAGACCCGTGAACATCACTGATGCTTAACTCTAGAGCAAGCCAGTTTCACCAGAACCGATGTACTGCAGGTTATGTGCTGACACTGGAACCATCACCAGAGCCTGAATAATAAGAACAAGAATATATAACCATTAATCAACCAAAGATCCATAAGAAACTTAAGACAGGAACTGTTGCCATGGTAACAAAATGACACTCCTTCCAAGTGCTTTTTAATTTTTTTAGCTTAGAGAAGTTAAAGTTCCTGATCATGTATTGGTTCTGTAACATCACCAGCACCTCATCAGTGAAAAAGGGAGGCTAGTAATAAACAATGTAGATTAAACTACAAACTACATAAACTAAAGTTAACTAAAACAAATGATTAGCCTAATAAAACAGTACTGACTGGCATTTCACACGGGTTAGCTTTCATTACTCGACTGAGCGCTAACACGCCAAGCTGCATCAGTCGCCTCAAACACCTCATTAGAATTCAGATTTAACAGATGAGCGCACCGGAATGTAATAAACTATAAAGAAAATAATAAATACAATATTGTTTCAGTACGTTTTAGTAAAAAGAAAAAAAAGAAAAGTAAAAAAATATACAGAATGTTCAATATATTTAAGAATTAAATTATGATTGGATAATTTATCATTATTGAAGCATATTATACAAATGTTATGTCCAATTAACATTATAATTTATAATCGCAATTTGTGATTACTATTATTATTAATAGTAGTAGTAGTAGTAGTAGTAGTAGAATTATTATTATTATTATTATTATTATTATTATTATTATCAACATCAACAATATAAAAATATACAAATAAACATTCTAAATAAATACTATTGCTACTTTTGATACTACTACTACTACTACTACTACTACTACTACTACTACTACTAATAATAATAATAATTACAAAAATGTAATAAGATGAAAATGAACAAAGTAAATAAAGTTACATCACATATTTAAATACAATTCAGTACAAAGTATAACTGTAATTTGTGACAGAGAATTATTATTATTATTATTATTATTATTATTGTTATTATTATTATTTATAGTAGTAGTAGTAATAATAATAATAATAAAATAATAATAATAATAAAATAATAATAAAACACTGTTATTGTCATTATTTGTCTAATAATTATTATATGTGAGTTAGTGTGAATTTATTGTAAAAATTACTTAAACTTTATATAATTTAAAAGCGTTTAAGCATTTAATGATTACATGTTTAAAGTTCAGGAGATGATTTTATTTAAAAGATAAAACACTGCCTTTTCTGTTTTCTATCTGTGTTGCTCCTCTCTCTCTCTCTCTCTCTCTCTCTCTCTCTCTCTCTGCCTGAGAATAATCGATCACTGTCGATGGATTATTTGCAGGGCAAGGCTCTCTCTATCAAAGGAGATAGAGGCGAGAAGGTAAGATCATGGATTTACCAGACAAACTCCTCAGTGTGGAATTAACATGGCATGGCATGCTGATGTCCCATGTCCTTATGTCTGAGTGTGTGTGTGTGTGTGTCTAGATACAGTATGTCTCTACTGGAGCTCTCTCTAATAACTTTGTCATGATTCCTGTACAGAGGAATGAGAAATGTTGCACACTCACTCACACACACACACACGCACACTGGAGGAGCTGTTGGAGCTCCTGCGCCGTGTGGGTGGAGGAAATGGAAAGTTCTGCATATTTTTGATGTTGGAATTATGGGTATGCTGACCATGAGGGCAGTCGGGGTGCATGAGCACACATACACATACACACACACACACACACACACACACACACTGCTGAGGAGAGCTGGGTGGAAGCAAAAATATCCGTCCAAAAACTACACCAGAACCGTTACATGCTATTTCAGCTCCTGGAGAGACAGCTGAGTGACAGCAAAGGAAACAGCACTAAACCTTTCTCTGTCCAAGATGGTAGTAATGAGTTAGCCCATTACTGAGACCTCCCGCCCTGACACACACACACACACACACACAATATGGAATAATGCACTCATCCCTTGGAAACCATCAGGGTAGAAAGTTTTCTCATTACACTGGATCCGGGATCCGACTGCCTGCTTCACTTCTGGAACACTGGCCTCCCAGGAACTCCTTTAATAAACCCAAACAAATGTCCTGGATCGTCATTCATGGATGTACGGTCTTTTTAAAAACTTTTGCACCACTGAAATGTTTTACTGCGGCTGCGAGTCTCATCACCGCACCGCGTGTTTGAACTTTTCTGTAAACGTCGATCGCTTTCACGTCTTCATTCACCAGAAATTTCATCACGAGTCCCTGTCTGACTTGAACGTCCCCAATTTGTAGGCCTGAGCATCGCTGTCCTAATCTGATTTTTTTTTGTCATTACTCAAGCTGTGAATTAAAAATCCCTGTTTTTTTATACTTACTGAGAGTCGGTATTAAAGACCTTTATATTTATTTGTGTGTGTGTGTGTGTGTGTGCGTGTGTGACGAGGCTGTGTGTTGTTCTTCTGAGGAGTTTGCTGGTTAAACTGCATGAAGCCACAAACGCATGTGTGTTTGAGGTGCTCTAGACATTCTGTAAACTAACACTCCAGCCTGGAGTCAATGCTAATGTGGCTAACGAGTCGCGTCCAGCGCTAGCGTCCAGCGGAGCCTGAGAGCGGTGAGACCAGCCATCATTTGCATTGTTACCAGGATGGAGAGTTCCTTTAACGCTGTGTGTTTTAACGTTTTCATCCGTCTTTCAGATTTCATACATTAATACAGAGTTCAGTACGTTTGTGAGTTTGTTGTCTTCTAACAAAATTCGTTTTTGGTGTGTATGAATTATGTAGAAATTGATTGAGTTATGATTGTGTTAGAGTTGATAATTATTAGTTATTTTTTTAGTTCACTATTTAGCTCAGTAGATAAACTTTAGTCTATAGTGTTACTATATACACTATAGTGAGTGTATAGTGTGTAGTCTAAACTTTAGTGTTAGTAAATTCTTGTGGTATGAGAGGAATAAAATAAGCATGGTTGATTAGTTTCCAGGTGCAGCATGACATTGAGTGTTTCTTTTATCGAATCATATCCTTACACACATTATTATTATTATTATTATTATTATTATTATTATTA
>JAQMYL010000012.1:3941771-3966207 GCA_030014365.1 Clarias pachynema | reverse complement strand
CTGGCATGCCATTGGGCCTGTGATCACTGTGGTCTTGGCCCCCAAGGGATGTGGCCCCCGCTGCAGTATGCGTCCCTCATTTTTTTTTCTATGAAAAGTGGTAACCCTAATCCTAACCATGCTGTGTATCTGTATGTATATTCCTGTATGTATACTGTAAGCTTGTAAGGGTGTACAAACTTTTGTACTAGTATGGTAGTATAATTAAAAAATAGTTATTAGGGTTTTTGCGACATGAAATGTCTGAATTATCATGAATTACTCACAGGGTGGACAACGTGCTGAGAAAATAATGTGTAAGAGAATGTGTAAAGAATAAAAATATATAGTTTATATCTGAAACAAACAAACAAACAACAAAGAGATTAGCTTTTCAGATTTATCAGTCAGTAGTGACAAATCCTGTTTTGAAAAGATATTACGATATAAGAAATGACATCTTCTAGATATTATAAATTAGCATTAGAGTTTGTTTTGCTGGCTAGTCAGTTATGCTAGCAACTGGAATTGATGCTAACTGGAATTAGCTGGAATTGATGCTAGCTGGAATTAGCTGGAATTGATGCTAACTGGAATTAGCTGGAATTGATGCTAGCTGGAATCTGTCAACAGGCTAACTGAGTTAAACATAGCCAGGTCATCTTAGCACATAAGCAAAAACCTGTTCAAAATATTTCAGGCTACATGTATTATTTATTTAATGTAACATTTCAGTAAGAAAGGCTGGGCTTTCAGGCGCAAGTTCCATAATTAGGCTTAAGACAGAAACTATTAAAGCTACAGACTTTATGGAAGGAAAATGCTAATTAAACATCATTCAAGATTCAAGATTCAAGATTCAAAGAACTTTATTAATCCCAGAGGGAAATTGCTCCATGCCATGCTTTTAGAAAAAATCCATAAGATCATGGTAGTACTTTGCACGACATGGCCGATATACAGTACAGTGCACCATACAGTTTTTTTTACTTTGGCCCTATTGCAGAAAACATGAGTGCCATGGGGAGTATTACCAGGATGATATAAAATACAAGGGGTGTTCAAGTCAAAATGGGACTTTTGATTGCACAGAATAATAGAGCATAGAGTAAAACTCCCTTTTTTTTCTTAATTCAATCCCCTGCTATACTTATCCCATAAGTGGATACCATCAAGGTAGAAAGTTTTCGTCAAGTGGATGACAAGTTATCCGTCAGTTATTAAGAATCATGAATGAATGTTCGGCCTCCTTTAAAACATTTGCAGCATCCTTTCTGTAAATGTCAATCGATATCACGCCTTCATTCACCTCGTACCTCCCATCACTGCTTATTACATTAAGTGCATCAATGTTTTGTTTTTGTTCTCAGGGACCAAGAGGTGAACCAGGCCAGGATGGCTTCCCTGGAAAACCTGGACCAAAGGTGATCTGACTTCCTGTCTGAGCGTCCATATAAGCATGATATCACCACACATGCATGAGGACTAAAGTCATAGTAATGCCTCCGTAATGGTTAATCATTATTAATTATGATATGATTGTATGATGACTCAGGGTGAGGAAGGATCTCCAGGACCCAGAGGAACACCAGGAGAAAGGGTAAGCTTTCACTGCAAACATAAACATCCTTAACCATGTCACAATTAGAACCATTATGACTAAAATGTCTATGTCTGTCTGTCTCTCTCTCCATCTCTCTGTGTGTGTCAGGGTGAGAGCGGTCTTCCAGGTGAAGCTGGTGTAATGGGACCGAGAGGAGAAAGAGGACTGCAGGTGGGTCTTCCATCAGCCTATCACACATCTCTTAAGCCTCATACTTTTTTGATTTTTTATATTGTTGTAAATATGACAGTCTGTGAAATGGACGGTAGTCTCAGTGCTTTTTCCTGTCTCTGTGTGCACTGCAGGGGGGAAGAGGAATAGACGGCGATTTCGGGCCAAAAGGGGAGAAAGGAGACAAGGTGAGGCTCTGGATTGGTGCTTATCATCGCATCATCAATAACATGTACAGGAAGTCTTAGTGAAATCTCAGATTCATGATTATTTAGTCAGGATTAGAAACATGCTGGGTTTAGAATGCGAGTCAAAACTACTGATGGTCTTGTATTTATTCTTTTCCTCTCTTTCTTTTTGGTAAATAATGCTTTATTCTGTGGAAAAATGGGTGAACTGATAATTTATGTCTTTCTTACAGGGTGAAGTTGGACCCAGAGGGATTCCAGGAACCCCAGGAGACGTGAGTAAAGAGAGAGAGAGAGAGAGAGAGAGAGAGAGAGAGAGAGACTATTCAGTAGAATAGGACTAACAAAACTGTTTGCAGGCTGTGGAACAGTCATATCCATCAGTATTTGGATAATGACACAATTTTCATATTTTTGCATCAGCACAGCATCACAATGTATTACTTCAAATGATGTAATCAACTTGTGTGTTCTAATATTTGTTCTTGTTCCGTATAAACATTAACATTACTTCCCCCTCTCTTTGTTTCCTTGAGTTCTTCCTCATTTCTTTACATGGCTAAACTTTGTACGGTTTGCCAGCACTTGTCTATAAAACATCACCCTCTTTGTTTACAAGGATTTCTACAGAACACACATGGCTCATGCTCTTTGATGTAGTGTTGGTTGCACCCCGCATGCCCCCCGCATGCCCCCCTCATGTAGCCTGCATAGGGGTCAGAGACAGGACCATCTATTGATGTGGTATTTGCTCAGGGCATTGGATTAAGATTTATACATTCTGTGAACGAATCAGAATTTTCAACTTTCAACCAACTGATTGAAGTTCAGACTTTCAGCTTTAATAAAAGAGCTTTAACTAAAATATTTCATTAACTGTCCCACTATATTTTAGGTTTCAAATGTAATGGAACAACTGACTCATAAATTGTTTGATGAAGTGTTTCTTTGATACTTTCTACAATCACTGGCATTTATTTTATTTGATTTTGATTTCAAAGGGTTAGAATGAAAAATAATAATATAGGTCTATCAATACAATATCAATACGTGTATTAATACAACCAATGCATTTGTGATCCTCTGCATTGTTCTCTCTCTCTCTCTCTCTCTCTCTCTCTCTCTCTCTCTCTCTCTCTCTCACTGCAGGTTGCCAGTTTGATTCCTGAACCTGGAGAGCCAGTATGACATCACACCCATAACTCACATACTTCCTTTTATTTTCTCAAATTATCCAGTTTTTTAAAATTATTATTTTATTATTTTATTTTTTACATGGCAGACATAAACCCGTCCTTTTTTTCGATCACATCTTCGTTGGTTGTAGTTACTGTTGAATTGCCTTGAGTGTTATTGCATCATTAAAAGAGGAGCCAATCACAGTCCAGTATGGAGATGCAAAGAGTCTTCTGATGTGCTTAGTCAAGGAATCTGAACATGTTTTTTTTTCCCCATGCTTTTGTGATTTTTTATTTTAACTCATTTTGCAAAAATAAAGAACCTTTAAAGGTTCTTGTGTTCTCCATCTGGGGGAACCTTTAAATGTTTTTATATATATATATATAGTTAAATCTTGTTAGCTTTTCATTATTTGGAACATGTTCCAGTAGAGGAATACTCAGTTGTATGGCTCTACATCAGAACATTAGCGTTCCACCAGGGAGACCATTCAAGTACCTTTAAGGGTTCTATAGTTGTATGGTTTATCTTCAGGACAAGTTCTGTGCAAAACCTTTTTTTCAGTATCACATGCAGGTGTATTAATGTCTTTTGATGTGGATTACAGGGTACACCTGGGGAGAAGGGCGAGAAAGGAGAACAGGGAAAACAAGGAGAGGTGGTAAGTGTCTGGATTTTGGTATGGTAGATTCTGATTGGTCAGACGCTGTTGATTAATAATGTTCTTCACTAACTGCTACCATGCACTGTTTAGTTATGAAGATAACGAGGGTAATGAGAAAACAATTTTGTAAAGATGTTGTGAAATTCCTGAATATATTATTTAAATATCATCTGATGCAATTTAATTAGGACTAGAGTGGATTTTTTTTTTTTTATTAAACATATATTGACAAACTCTAAACACACAGATATCAGTAGTTAACATCTTTTTTTAAACAGGTCTTTGTGTCAACGTTTTGACATTTGAAAAAATCCAGATTTCTTAAACGTATTCAAAATACTACAATACCATGTGTAATGTATCATATTGGCCAGCAGAGGGAAGCAGAGAAGTGATAAAGTCTCAATATAGAGATGGTGATACATAAATGAACTGTAAAAACATCAGTCGGTCACAAGGTGGAGCGGCCTGTATACCTGTGAGCTACAATAAAGGAGGCGTGGCCTTTGTATCGGTCAGTAGCACTGAAAAAAGCATGGTCTATAAAGAAATAATATAAATTAATTGATTAAAAGTGCCAATCCATCCCCCTCCACCAAACATCTAACATTTTCTTTCTGACCTCAAACAATTCTCATTATATGATGTATTAAGAAAAATGCTTTAAAGAAACATTGTGAGTTTTTGTTTGATCTCTCACCTGTTCAGGGTCCCAGGGGACTTCCTGGTGAACAAGGCTTCAGAGGACAAACTGGACTCCCGGTAAGGACAAATAATGAGTCGTCTGCCATCTCTCTTTTGTTTTTTTTGGACCCCAGTGTTTCACATGATCAGCTAATGTTGTGTAAAATGCAAATGGATGAATGCGGCAGATTTAATGCTGTCATTTAGTGCAGTCATGCTGCTGCTGATGTATGCAGAGACTGACATCTGTTTGTCCAACTGCTCGTTATAAATACAGCACCGAATGTACACTTTGAGTCTCAACAAACGCAATGTACTTCTCAAAAGTGTTTCACACACTTCTGTTTGAACAGGGAGCTAAAGGAGATTCTGGGTCCAAAGGAGTTCCAGGCACTAATGGAGAACCGGTGAGTTTAAGTAATGGGCTTACTTTCAATGACGCCATTGAAACATGTCCTGCATCCTAAATGTACCATCATTAAAAGTGACCTTCATCCGTATCCTCATCCTCAGACATATTCTGAGGTGTGTCCTTTATGTTTAATGAGATTTCCTTGTGATTTTATGTTTTGGTGTCATAAAGATCTCCCCTTGATCTTATGTGTGATGTCACCTAGCAGTGCTTAGTTACCTTTCTTGTGACGTCACTCAGATTCTATTACTGCATATGTGATGCCTTTAATAGAGTCTGTTTTTCGTTCGTGTTTTCTCTGAAAAATGCTGATTATCTTTCACGTGATGTCATCAGGGTGTGTCGTTCCACTTACCTGTAAGGTCACTGCTGTTTGCCTTTGATTTATACGATATCACATGGTATTTCTGTTAGCATTTTATATAATGTCACAGTGCTTGTCAACTACCCTTGACCATGTGAGTGATGTCAATAAAGTGTGCCCTTTTTTCTTTATGTTTTTAATGAGACAGCTGTTTGATGTTATATTTTGTGTGATGTATCTTTCGTCAATAAGAAAATACCTCAATATCATGTGTGATGTCATCAAGATGGGCTCTTTTTCATGTATTTGTTTTCCCTCAATCTCATGTGTGCCCATGTCTTTAACATTTATCTTTCCATTTATCCATGCATATATCCATCCATCCATCTATCCATGAAAAACCACTCATGCATCAATCCATCTATGTAAATCAATCCATCCATCCATCCTTGCATTTATTTATCCATTCTTCCATAAACCCATCCATCCATCCATCCATCCATCCATCCAGTTATCCAATCATTCATCCAACCATCCTACCATTCATCCATCCATCTATCAATGTAAATCCACTCATTCATCTATCCATCTATGTAAATTTGTCCATCCATCCATCCATTCATCCATCCATACATCTATCCATGCATATATCCATCCATAAATCAATCCATCCATGTAAATTCACTCATTCATCCATCCATCTATATAAATCAATCCATCCATCCATCCATTCATCCATCCATATATGTAAATCCATCAATTTATCCATGCATTTATTTATCCATTCTTTCATAAACCCATCCATCCATCCATCCATGCAAATCCATCCTTCCATCTATCCAGTAATTCAATTATCCACTCATTCATCCATCCATCTATGTAAATCCATCCATCTATACATTCATATATGTAAATCCATCCCTTTATCCATGTATTTATTTATCCATTCTTCCATAAACCCATCTAGTCATCCAGTTATCCATTCATCCATCCATCCATGTAAATCAACTCATTCATTTATCCATCTATGTAAATTCATCCATCCGTGCAAATCCATCCATCCATACATCCATCCATTCATCCATATATGTAAATCCATCCATATGTCCATGCATTTATTTATTCATTCTTCCATAAACCCATCCATCCATCCATGCATCCATCCATCCAGTTATCCAATTATTCATCCATCCATCTATCCATCGATACACCTATTCCTCCATCCAATCAACCAATCGTCCATTTTTTCATCCACCCACCCATACTTTTATCCAATTATGTCTCCAGCCATCTATTCATATACACCTATTCATCCATCCATCCATCCATCCATCCATCCGTCCATCTTTTTATCCAATTATTTCTCCCATCTCCATCTATTCATATATACACCTATTCACCCATCCATTCATATAAACTTTAATTTATCCATCTATCCATCCATTCATATATACACCCATCCATCCATGCATCCATGCATCCATCCATCCATCCATCCATCCATCCATCCATGTGCCCAAATCTTTCACCAGATGAGCTCTAGACCTTATACAGTATATTGATTGCACTGTGTACCTTAAATGTGTCTTATATCACAAATAGGCAGCATGATGTCTTCCGAACATTTCCACTGAAATTTGTCCTTTATCCTTTATTATAAACTCAAGCTCTTTATGTTAATATGCCTTTGGTCTTTTGATGGTGATGTCATCGAGATGTGCCGCACACCTTTCATGCGATTTTATTAATTTTCTATTCGTCTCTGAAGAGGACCGCTTAACTTCAGCGCACTCTCATACACCGAGCCGTTCGTGCTGTGTGTAATTAAGTTGCGCCACATTAATGATCAAAAATTATCTGTGTGATGTCATTCAGAAAAACCTTTCATCTTCTAGATATCAGTAAGACATGTCTTTCATCTATTGTGTGATGTGATGTTTTCTTCTCAGGGTCCTCCTGGGCTGCCCGGCCCTCAGGGCCAACGAGGTCTCCCTGGCAACGTGGTACGTTAAAGCAGATGATGAGATTTATGCAACAGAGATTGAGTTTACTGTATGATTTAGCTTTTTATCAACATACTGTACTGTATATAGAGTATATATACAATTACAATATATATTTTTCTATTTATCGATATACTGATGAAGTTTTATATAAATGCCTGTTATATACAGTAGTTTGCTTTTATACATTAGTTTAGCTCATATCATGACATCATCATCATGTTTCCATCCTTCAGGGACCTCCAGGCAGTATCGGACCACCAGGAGTAGAGGGACAGAGAGGAGAAAAGGTAAATTTAAGAACTAAGTTATTAAGTTAATTGTGGGGCAACAGAGACGTCTGCAGTCGCAAGTACAACTTGAAGACGAACCCGAAACATGAGACAAACTTAAGGCCGTAAATACAGACAATTAGTGAACACGGACATTAGATAAAATACGAGAATTAAGAAAAAAAAAAAAGGAATGTGAAAATGAGATCAACAACTAAAGAGGACACAATGAACAAAACTAGGTGTGTAGACAGACAGATGGAGAGGGAGACGGACGGACAGGTGTAGACAGTCTATAGTATAGAGAGGAGTCTGTCATTCAGTTCAGCTGTGTATTAAGTACTAATGTGAATGGGAAAGTGAGTGTGTGTGTGTGTGTGTGTGTGTGTGTGTGTGTGTGTGTGTGTGTTTGTGTGTTTGTGTGTGTGCCCATGTTGGGAACCACAGTAAGATGCAGCCATTTTTGTTTCAGTTTTTTAATTGTCCTCTTTATTATTACATTTTTTTAAAATTTTTTTTTAGGGAGACTCCGGGAAAGACGGTCCTGCAGGCCCCCCAGGTCTGCACGGAGAGCCCGGTCTAAGAGGTGAAGCAGGACCACCAGGGAAAGGCAAAGATGGAGCGAAGGTAAGGCAGTAATATGCAACATTAAAGCACATTTCACTGAATAGAGTTAAAGTTGTATAGTTGAATATGTTTTATTAGTACAGTGCTGTGACAGAGAGTGTGTGTATGGCATGTTTTCATGCATGCTCCTTCTTTCTTTGATATTGTCGAATACAGCAGTACACACACCTCTAATGTACTCTATTCAATAACAGGGAGATGCAGGACCCCCAGGGCTGCCTGGAGCTCCGGGTTTGAAGGTATGTTCCAGATGATTCTCAGGCGCTAATTCTTTAGGATATAATAGGTACAGTATAAGTATTACCTAATGAGTGTCAGTACGTATAATTATCAATAACATCACACTCTGTGTGTGTGTGTGTGTGTGTGTGTGTGTGTGTGTGTGTTTGTGTGCATGCTTTAGGGCCCAGAAGGAAATCCAGGAATGCGGGGGATGCCAGGAGACAGAGGTCCTGCAGGAGAGGGAACCCCCGGACAAGCTGTACATTTACACACACTCACATACATACACATATAAATACATTTATCTGTAGCTGCAAGCAAATTTAATATGAAAAACACATATTTTAATTTGTTTGTCGTCTGTGTGTGTCTATGTGTGTGCATCACAGGGACCACCAGGCCCACCTGGACAGTTAGGAGCTGTGGTAAGCAGGATACTAAATTGCCATCTATTTACATTGTTACTTTTATTATTTCTTTCTCTATTCATTTATGAATCATCTGTGTATTCACAGCCAGCCATCCATTCATCCATAGATAGATAGATAGATAGATAGATAGATACTTTATTAATCCCAAAGGAAATGTTACCCATCAATCTATCCCTTGTCAACCAATCCATCCGACCATCCATCCATCCATCCATCAATCCATTCCTTTGTCCATCCATCCATCCATCCATCCGACCATCCATCCGACCATCCATCAATCCATTCCTTTGTCCATCCATCCATCCATCCATCCATCCATCCGACCATCCATCAATCCATTCCTTTGTCCAGCCACTCAACCATGCATCCATTCATCCATTCATCCAAAGATAGGTAGATATATAATTTATTGATCCCAAAAGAAATTCCATTCATCCATCCATCCATCCATCCATCCATCCATCAGTATATCATTTCCCATTCACAACTCCCAAAAAGTGACACATTCCTTCCAGCCATTCATTCATCCATCCACTTTTCATCCATCAATATATCATCCACCCATTTGTCTCAAAATAATACAATCTATCCATCCATCCATCCATTCGTCCATCCCGTCCCGTCCATCTGTTCATACACATATACACTATATTCTATACACATATTCACTAAAATTGTAGTGTATCAATCATTTATCTATACATCATGAATTCATTCATGATTGCATGAATCGATCCCTCAACACCCACTTGTTTAATCACCTCGTGCGCTATTTATCAATCAATTCACCATCCACACATTCATGCACCCATCTATCTTATCATGTATACATTATACACCCATTACTATACAGTATTATCCACCTGTTTACTCACCCAGTACAACAGTTTGCACTATCTATCCATTCCTCCATCTATTCATCAATTCACCCAACCATTCTTTCATCTGTTCATCCTGACTCCATTGTGCTAGGTATGGTGTGTGGCTTGGTTTAAGTGTTAAAGTCTAGAAATATTCAGAGTAAATTACATAAGGGTATAAGAGGAAGATCTTGGCTCAGACTCATCTTTAATCAGTGTTATCGCTCCTCTAATCATGTTTTTTCCTGCTGCTGTAGGGGCCGAGAGGAGCACCGGGTGTACCGGGACCTGAAGGACCTTCTGGGCGTGACGTAAGCACTAAACACACTCAGTACAGCACTCTCAATAAAGTAGTTAGCTGTGTTATGTGGGGGATTAAAACATCTTCTGTGAACTGGTCAGGGTTCACCAGGAAGACCTGGAGAGAAGGGATCTCAGGGAGAGCCGGTGAGTGAAAAAGTTTGTTTTTATTATGTGTGTGTCTGTGTGGGATGCTTTGAGAGTATTGGCAACATAATAATTTTTATTATGTTTTTGACAGGGTAAAGCTGCAGATCTGTCTAAGATAGATCTCAAGGTAATGGCATCATTCTTCTATTGATTCAACCATCTATCCATCACCTGCCCTTCCATTTATCCATCCATGTATAAACCATTCAACTGTACATCTGTCCATCATTACATCCTTCCACAGTGGATTAAATAAACTAATACTTGAACATACTGTACATAATCCATACAATAATTCACCTGACAAACCATCCTTTCATTCAGCTATCTATCCATACAATTATCCATCCAAACTTTTGCTAATTATTGCACACATTTATCCAGGCATTGAATTATCAGTTCATTCTACCATCTCACTACTCATTCATCATGCACATTTATCCATCCATCCATCCATCCATGCACTCATTCTTCTACCCATTCAACCATGAAGCTATTTATCCATCCATCTTTCTATGCACCCATCCTTCAAACCATGCAACAATCAGTTTATCTCTACAGTATTTGCATCCATCCATCCAACCATCCATCCAACAATCCATTAATCCATCCAACTAACCATCCATCCATCCATCCATCCATCCATCCATCCATCCATCCATCCATCCATCCAACTGCCCATCAGTCCATCATTCATTGATTCAAATCATACGTGTGCATTCACAATCCATTAATCCATCCTTTTAAATAACTCTTTTAATTTTAATTATAAATTATATCCAGTATTCTATTAGTCCATCTATTCATCCACCCATCCATCATCCTTCCATCCATACACCAACTTCCTAACTGTCCTTCTGTTAAATCACACAATTATCCACACATTCACATGTCGATTGTACAATCTCACCAGTCTTTCATTATGCATAATTTATATCCATCTATTCATCCATTCATCAATCCATCCATTCAACCCTCCTCTATCTTCCTATCCATCTGTTAAATCACACACAATTATCCACCCATTCATTAATGTATTGTTCAGTCTCACTAGTCATTCATGCATATCCTCTATCCATCAATCTGCAGAACAAATACTTATTTGCTTACCTATTTATATAAACCCCTGTTTACGTCATGCTTGTACACATTCACCCATTCATCCCTCCATCCATCCTTATATTCCTTACTTCACTGTAGTGGCGTGTCCTGTATCTCATTACACTAACCTCACTGTGTGTTCTTGCTCTGTAGGGTATTTGTTCAGACTGCCCACCTGGACCTGTTGGACCACCAGGAATCCCAGGAATCCCAGGAGATAAAGGACCTTCAGGACCAGCAGGGAAAAATGGACAGGATGGATATCCGGTAAGGCTGCTACTCTATTTATCTATCTATCGATCTATCGATCGATCGATCGATCGCATGTATGAATTATTATTTTTTATTTTTTTTTATTTTTTCTAATTATGAACCTTAATATGTAAGTGTAGTAACAATGATATAGTATTCAAATAGAAGTGTGCGTGTAAGTGTGTAAGGATACTTATTTTATCAATGATGTTTGTTATTCACAGGGTGCTCCCGGACCTGTCGGACCCCCAGGACCATCCGGAGCTGAGGGAAGTAAGGTGAGAACACACAATACACAGAATAGAATCTAATAACAAAATAAAAATAACATATTACTTAGAAAAATAACCTAAACCTACAGTATAATTTTATATATGCATTCATTTGCATATACATATATACACATACACATCCTGAGATAGAGCAACCCCAGTTATAATGTATAAAATATATACATGTACAGAGTGTAATATATTTGTTATGAACTCAGGGTACGAAAGGTGAACGAGGCTCCCCAGGAGCCCCTGGAGATAAAGGGGAAAAGGTACCAGTACAATTCCCAGTTACATACACACATCAATAAGTGTTTGACATGTTTTTGTTGTTCTGTTGTTTAATGTTAAGTTTATTTTTTACATTTCTATAGGGACCTCCGGGGCCTCCTGGTTATCCCGGTGCTGCTGGAACAACAGGTCAACCTGTAAGTCAACCAACCCAATGGGTTTTGCAGCCATTGATTAACATCTATTTGCATACTTTTGTTTGTGTGTTTGCTGAATTTTTAACAATGGGAAGCTCATACAAAATCGAACATACATGTTATAGTATATAATATATTACACAGTGGCCGAACTCTTTACTGTGTCTTCAGTAGTGAGGAATATGATGAGGAATGGATCTGATTAATTACTGAATTAAACTGTGTTGTGGTTGGTTGCTGTGGAGGAATGTGGTCTCATTGCTTATCATAGTATTGAGGGCTAAGCTGTGATTGGATTGGGTAATGAATTTTAGGAGAGTTGTCTGTGGTATAATTGACATTTTTAAATAGATTTTGATCTGATAGGGCTACAGTGACAAAAGGTCGCTAATTTTGTGACCAATTTTACCAAATTAGTGTCATTATGGTCAAGACCTGTGACATTATTGGTTACAGTGTAATTAGGGGCATGAACAGTGTCATTAGGGGTAGGAACTGTAATCTTATTGGTTACGGAGTCAGTAGAGGCAGGAACTGTGATTTGATTGGTTACAGTATTATTACTGCAATGTCATTAAAACACAGGACCTAGAAAAACAATCATACACGATATTTTGCTTTTTAATAAAGTGTGTAAGTTATTAATATTATTCAGAAATAATCCATATACACAGCTCACAATGACCTCTGCAGCACCTCATACCTTGGTTTACGTTCGCAGGGTAATGACGGCAACCCGGGACCCTCTGGTCCTCCTGGACCCCCTGGAGAAAAGGTAAAATAAATAAAAAATCTAATTATGCGTTGCTTTAGGAGGGAGTTGTTGCTGTGTCATATTCTAAAAAGTTTGTACATCTCTTTTAAACATACAGTATAAATATCTAATATGATAAACATTGTTACATTGTCTAGAGTAAATAATTTGTGTGTGTTTGTGTGTGTTTGTGTGTGTTTAACAGGGTAAAGAGGGACTGAAAGGTGTTCAGGGTCCTCCAGGTCTGCCAGGCTTAATGGTGAGGAATTAACAGTTTTCAACAATAGCCACATTTTAATTGATTTTCTCAGTTTAAAATGATTGTAAAAGAACATTAATTACTAAACAGAGACATGTTTGTGACTTAATTATGTTTTACAAATATTTTAATATACAGTAACTCTAATAATAAAATGTAGAAAACGTTATCATGCTGATGAGTCCATAAACATCTGTTATCTAGCATCTTAAATGTTTTACCCTTAAAGCAAGGCTCATAAGAATCTGATAGCAGCCTAAACACCTTCAATACAGCTTATATACAGAGTGGAGATTTTTCTTATATCACAGTGCAGTTAGATTCTGGATTCTGATTGGTTGATAGCAGCTCTAATAGTAATTTTAATTCCACCATCGTAATACTAAAATGTCTACTCAATGATATGGTGATCTGGAAGTTTTCTTTAACGAGATATTTATGGGACATTTATGGAAGGAGTCTCCAGTGTCAGTGGTAAAGCTGCAACTTCAAACAATAAAGCAGGGGACATAGAGACTAAAGATTTAAAAGAAAAAAAAAGTCTTGTATATGCACTTTTATTAATTTATTACCAAAATAAGAACTCAAACACCTATACAATAATTAGAGCTAAAAAGTGCAACCGAGTGCCATTTGAATGAAACCAAGAAATTAATAACATTTGCTTTACATTGTTCTTTTTTCTTTTTGTAAAGGGAATCATGGGTAAGCCTGGAAAGGATGGACGACCAGGGGAAGTGGGCGAGCCGGTAAGATTGATAAAAAAAAAAAAGATGTGTATAATATTACAGTGTTGTACTGTATGATGATGAACACTGCAAAAAGCGATATTTTAAAGTGTTGAAACAAGTTAAATTTATCTAAAATTTTTGAATATAAGTTTACAACAAACCAAATAAAAGGTTATTAAGTCAGGTTCTTTAAAGTTTTTAAATGTGTTTAAATATACAGTACATGCCTTGTTTTATTGGCAAATATAATTGATCATTTTTTAAAGGAATAAATGCTTAAAACTAGAAAAATGATCTGCCAGTAGAACAAGAAATTTACCTTTAAACACATTTATAAACTTTGTCTAGAAATAACCTTAATGACCTAATATTTGGTTTGTTGTAATGATATATTAAGAAATTTTAGATGAACTTGACTCGGTTCAAGATTCTTTCACTTGTTTACGAGATCACTTTTTACAGTAAAAGAACACAAATCCCGCACTTATTCGAGGATTGAATTGATTTAAATCTATTAAATCTGCCCCTCAGGGTAAACAGGGAGAACCCGGACCACCAGGAAGAGATGGACTCCGAGGCCTTCCTGTGAGAATCTCATCCATCCCACTCTCTAATGTGCATTAGAGCAACAACAAAAAAAACTATATTGATTATTTTTACACTTTCTCTTCTTGTTCAGGGTTATAAGGGTCACCAAGGAGAGCCTGGGGAACCAGGGTCAAAGGTTAGTAATGTACTCTTAACATTGTGGAGTAGTGAAGGAATGGAAAAGTGTGTTTTATCGAGCTGTGCACGGGTCAATGCGTTCCATCAGGGGAAAAACACAGCCAGATGCAGTACAACAGCACTTAAATTCTGTTTTATTTTTTCAGGGTGAAGAAGGGAAACAGGGTCCAGCAGGACGAGACGGTCCATCTGGAAAAGATGTGAGTCTGATCGTTATCCTGCAAACAATGTTGAATTCTCAAGTAGTTCTTTATACCATCAGTCCTGACAGTAGTGTATTAACAGGCTGTGTTACCGTTTCTATAGTAACAGTTCGCACACGGGTTATTATAAATAGTCCCAAACTAAATATTGTATTTGTGTATTGTGAAGGGAATCATGGGACCTCCTGGGCCTGAAGGTCACCGAGGACCAAGTGGACAACCGGTGAGAATCTGCAATCACTTTAAAATAAAGTCCTAGAACGTGTACGAAATCTGAGTACAGGATTAAGGCTTGACTATTTCTTTAGGGTAAACCTGGAGAACCTGGACCACCAGGAAAATCAGGACCATCCGGGACTCCGGTGAGTCTATACACACCATGTGGTCACCATTTTTAATAACAGCCATATGAACAAATGCAGATAGTCAGAAAAAGCTAGTCTTTCTTAATTATTGGGATTTCTCAAGTAATTAAATATAATTACTCTAATAATTAATTTTACCATTTATACAATGGGTTTTCTTAGCTAGCCTTTTTTTTTTTTTTTTTTTTACAATTGTCTAGTGATTAAGATTAGAAGGTGCAATAATAATCCTATTTCATTAGGATTTATACAATAAACATATTTTATATCTAATTCAGCTATGGAATTTGTACAGTATTAGTATTATAAATCCTAAGTTATTATGGTATATTGTGGAGTGCTTTCCCAGTCTTCCGCTCCTGTCCTTCTCCCCTCAGTCTGATCAGTGTGTGACGGTGTTCAGGGTTGAACATATAGTATATAGTGAACATCTGTGCTAATCTCTGTCAATCCTCCTTAATCATGTGAGCTGTATGGAAATGTTAAAAGCGCACAGATGTGAGTATAAATCCTGTGTTTGTGTAAATCAGGGCGCTCCAGGAGGGAAGGGAGACACAGGGAACCCAGGATTGCCCGGATTCGCAGGTCTGAAAGGGCCGTCGGTGAGTGAAAAAGGGAATCTGCTGTTCTGATCACTGCTGAGTAAAAGATTCTGGTTTCATTAAGTTCCTCTGTAGATTTTAAAACACTGGATATAAAATCGGAAGCAACATTTGCCTGTTTATTTATTTGTTGGTTATGAATATAAACAGTTTAAATGGGAACAGAGCCCCAGACTCTCTGGGATCTCACTGACATTGCCATGAAATTTATTATTTATAAATAATTACCATGAAATTTATTATTTATAAATATTTACCATGACATTTATTTATTTGCTATTCTCAGGATTCCAAACTGACCCTGAAACATAAGATATATATATAAATCTTTGTAGTATTATTATAAAAAAATTTAAATCGGGTTCTCAGGTTTATTAGAGAAATAAACTTAAACAACATGCAGAAATATTTTATTCTAAATGTATGTATGTATTTATTTGTGTGTTGTTTATTTGTTTGTTTAGTATTTATTTGCTTATGTAATATTTATGTGGTTGTTTATTTACTTATTATTTATTTGTTGTTTGGTTGTTTATTTGTTTGTTTGTTTTTAAAATATTTTCTGTGTTTATTTTTTTGGTTGTTTACTTCTTTTTTTATATATTTATTTACTATTTGTTTGCTTGTTTAGCTGGATGGAGTAACTCACTTTAGTGTACATCATTAAAAAGACACACTATTCATTTCCATTCATTTATTCATTCATTTTAAACAGAGCAGAATGTGTAATCCTACCATAAAATAAATGTGCTGTTCCTCTTTTCATTCTGAAGTGAACCGTCTCTAAACCGTCTTCTTTCCATTCAGGGTCCATCTGGTCCCATCGGCCCTGAGGGCAAACAGGTAGAGTCCTCATTCACAGCAGTTCCGTCATGTGACGTTTTTGGGGTTGTTGTTATTTGAGAGAGGAGTGACTGTGGGTGTTTTTCAGGGCGTGCCGGGCAAACAGGGAGAAAGAGGCATCAAGGGGGAGAAGGTGAGAACAGAATGCCAAGCCAGTTCAATGCTGACTGGAAATTCTGCATACGTTTAAGACATTGTTCATTTATCTTAGACCAAAGAAACATTCTTAAAAGTTATTTAAGAGTTTTGTTTGGAACGATTAAATGTAATCCACTTGCAAGACTTGCTTTCACACTTCATTAGAAAGTCTTGTTCATTTTGTCATTAATGCAGCCAAGAACCGGCTATTTTTAATGCATAAACACAACCTTTAAGCAAACATACTGTATAAGATTATGTCATTTAGTTTGGGTACAATTTGTGAGAGTTCTGTCATGGGTTTCGTGATCACTGGTCTAGACACGAGCAACCATTAATTTCAAATGTCCGAGCTGAAGAGACAGTGATTTGACCCCCAGCTTTAAAGCACACTTCTAAAGCCTTTCTCTCCTGTAGGGTGACAATGGCATAAAAGGTGACAAAGGCCCCACTGGAGAACCAGGAATGCCTGGAATATCAGGACCTCCAGGCAGAAAGGGTCACACGGGCATGATGGGAATGTCAGGACCTCCAGGGGACATGGGGCCCTCTGGACCCCAAGGACCACCGGGCCAGCCTGGTATTCCAGGCCAGAGGGTGAGCTGTTTGACACAGTGGATGTGGAATGGATTAGCAAAGGTGAGACTGATGTGACTTTGATCTTTGTTCAGGGAGAAACTCCATCTTTGGAATCAATACGCAGGTTAATTCAAGAGGAACTTGCTAAAGAACTACAAGGTAAGACTGATGGAGTGGAATCAGACAGGTATAAACATATACTTGAGCCAGCCCTGTAAGCAAGTTCATAGTTTAGGTAGCTCAGATGGATGGATGGATGGATGGATTGTGTAAAAGCACAGGATTTAGGGAATTCTATATGCTCTCAAATTTTCCTTGGGCAGTGTACACACGTACGGCCTAAAAAGTGCAATTCTATTGTTCATTAAAAAATATAGATTTTTAAAAACTTTTTTATACCACTTATTCATTCCCAGCCAAGATGGCCTACCTCATGGCCCAGATTCAGCCCACACACATAAAGAGCTCAGCTGGGCGGCCTGGTCCACCTGGACCTCCAGGAAAAGAAGGACAATCAGGACGACAAGGTCTACCTGGAGAGCCTGGTATGCCTGGCCAAAATGGAGTTGAGGGAGCCAGAGGTCCAGCAGGTCCTAAAGGTACTTGAAAAGGGATTTTGATGGCTTATTGTGAAATGTATCTTTCTTGTGTAGCCATTTTCATTTGGTGTTTGTTAACAGGTACAAACGTGGGAACAAGATCTAACTTTGTCCTGATTCTTTTCTGATTTACAGGTGAAAGAGGTTCCAGAGGGGAGAAGGGAGAAAATGGTGTTGGACAAAGAGGAGAGCCGGGTCCAATTGGTCTCATGGGTAACAACCCTCTGTATTTATTCATTTATTCTGGTGGGAAAGGTCAAACCACACCACTACCTAGTTGCCACTGTTGGGCCTTTAACCCTCAACTGCTCAGATATACATGTATAATGTGATAAAAATGTAAGTCGCTCTGCATAAGGGCGTCTGCCAAATTCTATAAATGTAAATGAGGATTTGCTCAAGAAACATGTCAAATTGGGGTTCTGCAAATGTATGCAGATATCCAAAGATACCATTTTCACATGGTTGGTTTATGCTTCTATTGCTGGACCTACTTTAGAAGACTAATGCTAAACCTTAATCACCATCATGTGTCTGAGATAAACCGCCTCTCTCTCTGCCCTAGGTCCAGCGGGAATGCCTGGAGAGGGTAAAGATGGTCTTCCAGGAGCAACTGGAGCCCAGGGTGAACCTGGACATCCCGGTCCTCATGGACAACCCGGTCCAAAGGGACCTCCGGGCCAGTGTGACCCCTCTCAGTGTGCCTACTACGCCAGCCTGGCATCGCGACCTCACACTAAAAACGTCAAAGGAACCTAGACCTCTCATCTGGGCATATTTATGAACTCATGACAGTCTAAAGCCTTCCCTGATGATCCGGGGAGCTTTGGTTGGGAGACATTTTTACATTTTAGGGTGTGTGTGTGTGTTAAGGGGGGTATGTCCTGCCGGTCAGATATAATGGGTAATTTGTTCGCTAGGCGGGAACGGGGAGGGTTTGTACTGTAAGCTGAGGGAGGTGATTAATTTAATGTAGCTGATTTTTTTTTTCCATCAGGGAGTTCTAAGATGAGAGACTAAGATGTATTGTCCGGTGTGTCTTTTTTTTTTTTAATGCAACCTGTTTAATTTCTCAAAGTGGAAAGACTCTAGTGATACCAGACAGATAGACTGAGGGTGATGAATTAGCCTCAGGTCTTCAGTCAGTGTGTGGAGAACTGATCGGTTGTTAAGGAAGTCTTTTTGCAGTTTGTGTGTGTATGTGTGTGTGTGTGTGTGTGTGTGTTTCTTTGTGTATATGGGGTAATTATTGAGCTAGAGGAGATTTATCTTCTGCAGTTGTATCGATTTTTGCTGGTCGGTAATGTGACAGAGGAAGGAAAAACAACATATTTTAACACACTGACCCTGAGATCATTAGTAATCCGCTGTGAGACGGGTGGACGTCATGAAAAAAGTTCTACTTTTTATTCAGAAAGTTATTAATAGGCCTGTAGGTAGTTCGCAGGTAGCAATATTTTTTTTAACCCACTTCAAGATAATTACATTCGTCACTTCTAATTTGTTCTCTAGGGGAACTTACGAGCTTTTCTTCTCTTCACACAAACATGACTCATAGCGTCCGGTCATTCCTTTACAGATTTAAAGCTGGTTACTTTTGTATTAGATGCAAAATTAAAGGTTATTAAAGGACGTACTTTAAAGCACATCCGCATACTGGTTACATTTTGTTTGAGGATCTACACACACTCACCGTGATGTCATTTTGACAACTTTCTCTATTCACTATACACATTATGATATGCGGACATTTCATTATGTTACAAGGTCAAAAATGCATCTTTATAATTTATTCAGAACACCCATATCCATCTAAATTTAATACGTTATATGTTGGAATTTAAGAAATAAATGTATGTCCAAAAATGTTTCGGAACTGATATGTACTTGTTGTGTACCACCTAGTGTACTGGAGTGGAACTGCATACAGACTTTTATGATTTTTCAGAAGCATCTTGGAGATAGATTGAACGCAGTATATTTGGATTTAAATAGTAGAATCTGCGAATAAAGCGACATGTTAAAATGATGAAGGGGGAAAAGCTACAGTTAGTTATATTAATTTTGGCCAATACCACAATATGAGCAAGCTCATAATAATAATAATAATAATAATAATAATAATAATAATAATGTCTAATTAAATCCCAGCCCTTTCAAGTCAAAATGGTTAGAACGGTACTTTCTATAGCTTTATCAAATTGGTTGTGTGTTCCCAGAGCTTTATGTTCCCAGGTCTTATGGTCCACAGATTTACACCGCACATAATGGGAGCATGACAAACATCTTATGTTCCCAGAGCCCTGTTTCGAAAGTCCAATGGTACCAAGGTCCTATGTCCGCAGGGACAGCCCTGTGTTTCCCTGCTCTATTCACATTAACTATTAGTTTTTGTTATGTTTAAAACATTTTGAAACCTTGATCCTATAAAATAAACTAAGTGGCTTAGTGGTTAGCACTGTTATGTCGGGTCTGTGTGCATGGAGTTTGCATGTTCTTCCCGTGCTTGGTGGGTTTCCTCCGGGTTCTCCGGTTTCCTCCCACAGTCCAAAGACATACAGATTAGGCTAATTGAGATTAGTTCCCAAATTGCCCGTAGTGTGTGAATGTGTGTTATACAAATGAGAATAAGTACAATGGTTGCCATTGGCCTATACGCTCCCTCATTGGATGACAGAGGTTACTAGATGGATGGATGTGTGTTCATGGAAGGGCGTCACAGTCATGTAGTGGTTAGCACTGTAACCTTGCATCTTCAGGGTCTGGGTTCAATTCCCAACTCGAGTCTGTGTGCATGGAGTTTGCATGTTCTTCCCATGATTGGTGGGTTTCATAAAGGTACTCCGGTTTTCTCAGACAGTCCAAAAACAGTTTGAGTGTTTGCCCTGTGATGGATTGATACCCTGTCCAGGATGTACCTCGCTTCATGCCCTAAGTCTCCTGCGATAGGCACCAGGCCCCCCGCGACCCTGTTTACGGAATAAGGCGGAATACTGTAGACGATGAGTGTTAACAGAAAACATGAACTAGGGAACATAGGATCCTGGGAACGTAAGCATGCTCATGGTATTAATATCTATCTAGGACTAATCTGCTATCATAATGACATCTTAATTAATCAGTAAACAGGCTAGTTAAAGGGTTAAAGGTTTCTACAACATGCTTGTTTTTTTTTGTTTTTTTTTCTTTTTTTTTTAGAGTAGAATTATAGCCAGATGCTATTTTATCATCTTTAGGACGGTTTAAAGATCTTCACAGCACAAAGCATGTTTCTTTTTTTTTTTTCTTTCTCTTTTTTTTAAATATCTTGTTTGTGCTTGCCTGTGCAATCTAATCCCCACTGTTAAACAACGGCAAGTGCTCACGACATGATATGCTTTGACAAGCTTTGCTCATTTCACTTTTACATAGTTATGAAAATTAAACGCTTCTTCAAACTGCTGCGGAGTCTAACACCGTGATTTTTATTGCTTCCTCCACAGCCGGTGCTCAACTTGTTTGTTATATTCCTATTTTTTTTGTTTGTTTGTTTTGTGTTGTGGTCATAATTCATCTCCTTTATCCCAGGTTGCATTAAATTATTAATAAGGCCTTTTTTTTTTTAACTGTGCATGGTAAAGTCACCCTGTTTATACTGATTAACTGGTGCTAACGTTATCAAGGACAATGCATATGTATGTATTTGATGAGAATATACGTTGTAATAAAATGTGGATCAGGTACATTTAATGAACCGTGTTTTCACTCTCAATGATTTTACCACTTGTTGTGATCTGAACTGCTTCCTTCGGCGTTAGCGTTCACACCTGAACTTATTCAGGTTCAGGTCACACAGCTGCTTCAGCGACTCTAATCATCTGAACGCTCCCTTCAGTCCAATTATTTACTCATTTACTTTCAGAGCTGAGCTGATTACAACGCTCCCGTCGTGTGAACGCTGATAATAACTCAAATTTTGGAAAGTAAAACCAATTCCGTCACTCAGCACGCGGCCGGGAGTGTGATTAGCTTCCACAACTCATACAGAGTCTCACAGACAGCTGTGGGGTTCGAAAAGAGCGTCCGCTCTATCTGTCTGTCTTTCTGTCTAACTCTGTGTCTATCTGTCTCACTGTCTAACTATGTGTCTGTCTGTCTTTCTGTGTTTGTCTGTCTCTGTCTCTTTGTCAGACTCTGTGTCTATCCCTGTGTCTCTGTTTGCCTCTCAGTCTGTCTCTCTGTCTAACTCTTTGTCTTTTTGTCTGTCTCTGTGTCTATCCCTGTGTATCTGTCTGTCACTCTGTCTCTGTATCTCAGTCTGTATAATTCTGTGTCCCTCTCTCTCTGTGTCTCTTTGTACTGTATGTCACTATGTCTGTTTAACTCTGTGTATCTGTCTGACTCTGTGTCTATATGTCTGTCTGTCTGTCTGTCTGTCTGTATGTGTTTATGTCTCTCTTGGTCTCTGTCTTTCTCTTTGTTTGGCTCTCTGTCTGCCATTCTGTCTCTCTGTTTACTTGTCTGCATCTCTGTTTGTCTCTCTGTATAACTTGACACTCTGTCTCTTTCGAATTCTGTGTCTCTGTCTGTCTCTTTGTATGTCTCTGTCTGTTTAACTCTTTGACTGTCTTTGTCTAACTCTGCGTCTATATGTCTGTCTGTATGTGTTTCTGTCTGTCTCTCACTGTCCCTGTCTTTCTCTTTGTTTATCTCTATGTCTGTCATACTGTCTACCTGTCTGCATCTCTGTTTGTCTAACTCTGTCCCTGTCTATCTTTCTCTAGGTTTCTCTCTGTCTGTGTCCCTGTCTGTTTGTCTGTGTTTTTGCTCATCTTTCTGTGTCTCTGTCTGTGTGACTGTCTCGTTGTCTGACTATTTGAATCTCTAACTGTAATCCATTCTTTCTGTCGGTCTCTCTCTCTCTCTCTCTCTCTCTCTTACAAACAAACAAACAAACAAACAAACACACACAGACACACACACACTCGGTCTATCTTTCTGTTTATCCTTTAGTTTGTCTTGCTGTCTGATTCTATATGTCTAACTATGTGTCTCTTTCTGTTTGTCTGTCTGTCTCTCTGTCTATTCCACACCTGGATCTCTGGATTCCACACCTGGATCTGAGTTTGAAAAGAGCATTCAGAAAAATAAATCTGAATGAGATGTATTGAGAAAAATAAAATG
Organism: Clarias pachynema; assembly: GCA_030014365.1. Taxonomy (NCBI): domain Eukaryota; kingdom Metazoa; phylum Chordata; class Actinopteri; order Siluriformes; family Clariidae; genus Clarias; species Clarias pachynema. The sequence goes on along the minus strand of JAQMYL010000012.1, from coordinate 3,943,143 downwards.
TAAGTGAGTCTGTCGGCCGTTACTGTGAACTCGTACATATTTCTTTTTACAAAATCAGTAAAGACAGTCACTATTCTGTTGTTGGTGGAGAATTACTTTTTATTTCAGGGTCGCCGGTGTTGTTGCAGCAAAGTGTCGGAGTATAGCTTGGCTTCTGGCACGTGTATACAGACGTACCGCGATCACATTGTTTAAAAAGCTTACAGGTTCAGTCTAAGGCACTTTTCGTTTCATTGTAGTTTCCGGCTGAAATCAAAGAACCAGTCACAGAGTCTCCGTGTTTCCTGCTGCTGTGAGGAACATAGTGTTGAGTTCTGAGTCTCTTTAAGTATATCAGCTGTCGGTACTGATGATGATGATGATGATGATGAAGGTTTTACGGGAACATTCACGGCCCTTTAACGCTGATGGGTTTCTTCCCGCTCATTACGTAAAGAGGCTGGGGTCTGAAGCAGTCTGAGGGGTCACACATGCCGGGTGGACCTGCAGGTCCTCTGCTGCCCGGCGTGCCCGGGATACCCGGAGTGCCCGCTTCTCCTCGGGTGCCGTTCTGGCCGTCTTTACCGATGCCGGGCTTCCCGGGAAGTCCTGCGGCGGAAAAACAAACCAAACACTCAACCACAGTGTCGACTGGTCAAACAGACACAATAACAGTCTTAACTGTGCGTCCATTTATACGGACACTTAATTATAACGGAATGAATTCTTTAGCATCTTATTAGCAATGTTTGTTTTATTTATATACAAGTTTGTACAGACTGGACCATTAAAGGACTTTATATTTATATAGATTACTTTCCGTACATGTTCAATACATTACATTATTACTTCTGTCTGTCTGTCTGTCTGTCTGTCCCTTTTTGCCTCTCTGTCTAACCCTGTCTTCCTCTCGGTCTCTCTACCTGTCGGTGTCTCTTTCTGTAAGTGTCTGTCTGTTTTTTGTCTGTCTCTCTATGTATCTGTACGTCTGTTTGTGTAACTGACTCTCTGTTTGTCTTGCTTTGTCTCTCTGTCTCCTTGCCTGTCTGTCTTTATGTCTTTTTCTGTGCACCTGTCTGTCTGTCTGTTTCTCTATATGTGTCTGTCTCTGTCTATTTCTCCATCTAACTCTCTCTGCCTGTCTCTCTGTCTGTCTATTTGTCTCCGTCTGTCTCTCTGTCTGTCCATTTGTCTCTGTCTGTCTCTCTGTCTGTCCATTTGTCTCTGTCTGTCTCTCTGTCTGTCCATTTGTCTCTGTCTGTCTCTCTGTCTGTCCATTTGGCTCCGTCTGTCTCTCTGTCTGTCCATTTGGCTCCGTCTGTCTCTCTGTCTGTCCATTTGGCTCCGTCTGTCTCTCTGTCTGTCCATTTGGCTCCGTCTGTCTCTCTGTCTG
>JAQMYL010000012.1:3918514-3930701 GCA_030014365.1 Clarias pachynema | reverse complement strand
TTAATGTACTAATGGAGTACTCCTTACCCGATCTCCTTTATCACCGTGTTCTCCAGGGTATCCGATCGGCCCTCTCTGACCCTGAGACACAAGAGTTAAAGGATTAGAGAGATTACAAAATAAAGGCATTACAAGACTCAGGTTAATCCTGCTCTAGGATATACAATCACTGGCCACTTCATTAGGTTGACCTGTTAAGTCACTAACACGAATAGATAATCAGTCAATCACATAGCGGCGACACAAGGCATTTAGGTTTGTAGACACGGTCAAGACGATCTGCTGAAGGCCCCTTAGTACCAATTGAGCATGGAAAATTCCACAGCCTACCTGACTATTGTTCCTGGCCATGTCCATCCCTTTATGAGCACGCGATAATGTCACCAGATCTCAAACCAATAGAGCATCTTTACAATGTGGTGGAACAGTAGATTCGCATCATGGATGTGCAGACAACAAATCTGCACCAACTTCTCAACTTCTGGGATGCTAAGATGTCAATATGGACCGAAATCATTAAGAAATTTCCCCAAAACCTTGTGGAATCTATGCAATGAAGAATCGAGGCAGTTCTGAAAGCCAGTAGTGGTCCAACCTAGTCCTAGTGTAAGGAGTACCTAATGAAGTGGCTGTTGATTGCATATATGTACAGTAAGCATAAAAACTTCTTACATCTTCTCCTGGACGTCCCAGGGGACCGGGTTCTCCTACTGATCCTCGATCACCCTGTCAATCAAACATGTGACGCTTACAAATCAGAATATTAGAATTATAACTGATTATATGTCTGCTCCGATGCGCGAGACATCATGTCTTACCTTTTCACCGGCAATACCTGGAAGTCCATCCGCTCCCGGGAGACCCCTGTGTCCCTGAGCAGAGACAATAAAATCACTTCAAACTGGCTGTCATGGTAGTCTAAGACTCTACTACCCATCAGCCCCTGCATGTCACATCAGCTCGTCACATGCTTTATTGTTTTTTGTCTGCAATAAGTTATTGCTCTAAAAGTAGTACCTTGATTCCTGGCAGGCCTGGGAGACCCTGAGGTCCGGTCGGGCATACAGTCTGACACTGCAGAAACACACACACACACACACACACACACACCATAATTCAGAGTGTATGGGACAACATCACATCAAATCTTGAACTAACTACTTATTTATCAATCATTGCTGTGTTTCACCTGTAAGGCAGTTCACTAGCTAAGCAGCATGTTAGTGCCCTGAGGATGCTCCTCTTTAAATACCTCAGGTTTTAACCATCACTGGACCATTAAGGCATCACTAAATAACCGTGTTCCACTGGTCAGCTATCAGTGTTAAACAGGTAACCATTGGCTACTATAATAATTAGTTACATGTGCATCAATGCCTCATTTCATTACTTTGGTTAATCAGGTACTGAGCTAGCAATCATTCTACCCAAGTTTGTTTACTCCAATAACAACTGCATGCTGTAGCTATTTTGGAAACATTTAATCTGATCGTGCACTGGATCCAGGCTAAATCTGATAAACGGAGCTGATCAGAACCGTCTGCTCTCTGGGTATGTGACTCCATCCCAAAGTCACTTTGGTCCGTTTTTCTTCATTTATTAAATTAAATCAGAAAAAATCGGACAAACTCCAGCCAATCCAAAAAAGCCTTAGTTATCCTAAAAATCCCCTAGATACCCAAATAACCCTTAGCCATTCAAACTCCATCCAAAGAAACTCAAGCTGTCAAAAACCCGAGCTACCCAAAGAAACCAGGGCTCTTACAAGACCTCCTGTAAATAGCCTCTTTGTAATAGTTTGGCTACTTATACCTAAAGTTAAGAACACTGAAGGACTGAAGCATGATGATTCCTTTTACGTTAAAATGGCGTCTGATGAGACGGGGATCTTTAAAGGTTGCTGTACAACTACAGCTGCCCTCAGAATGAAACTGAGCAACAAAATTTAGAAGGAATAAAACATGTGAAGGATGTGCTGATGATGAAAAACTGAATGCACTCACAGTCTCCCCGCTTCCTTCTGGATTCCCACCGGTCCCCTACAAACACAACACAGTTTCAGGAGTGCAGATTACCAGATTACACACATAAATAACTGCATATACAGTCTATATATATTTTATATAAAGTTTTAAGGTGCAGTCTGAATGGTTTAAAGGTGCAGTCTGTAAAGTTTAAAGGTGCAGTCTGGTTGGTTTGAAAGTGCAGTCTGTATGGTTTAAATGTGCAGTCTGTATGTTTAAAGGTGCAGTCTGTATGGTTTAAAGGTGCAGTCTGTATGGTTTAAAGGTGCGGTCTGTAAAGTTTAAAGGTGCGGTCTGTAAAGTTTAAAGGTACGGTCTGTAAGGTTTTAAGGTTCGGTCAGTATGGTTTAAAAGTGCAGTTTGTATGATTTAAAGGTGCGGTCTATAAAGTTTAAAGGTGCGGTCTATAAAGTTTAAAGGTGCGGTCTGTAAAATTTGGTTTAAAGGTGGTTTAAACCAATGGTTTAAAGCTGCAGTCTGTATGGTTTAATGGTGTGGTCTTTAAAAATAAAAAAATGCAGTCTGTATGGTTTAAAGGTGCGGTCTGTAAAGTTGAAATGTTCAGTGTGTAAAGTTTAACGGTGCAGTCTGTATGGTTTAAAAGTGCATTCTGTATGGTTTGAACGTGTGGTCTATAAAGTTTAAAGGTGCGGTCTGTAAAGTTTAAAGGTGCGGTCTGTAAAGTTTAAAGGTTCGGTCTGTATGGTTAAAAGGTGCGGTCTGTATGGTTTAAAGGTGTGGTCTGTATGGTTTAAAGTTGCGGTCTGTAAAGTTTAAAGGTGCGGTCTGTATGGTTTAAAGGTGCGGCCTGTATGGTATAAAGGTGCGGCCTGTAAAGTTTAAAGGTGCGGTCTGTAAAGTTTAAAGGTTCGGTCTGTAAGGTTTAAAGGTGCGGCCTGTAAAGTTTAAAGGTGCGATCTGTAAAGTTTAAAGATGCGGTATGTAACCTTTTAAAGGTGCAGTCTGTAAAGTTTAAATTTACAGCATGTAATATTACATTTTCAGTATATAAATTTTACATTCAAAGACTGCTCTTTGGATCCCATTATAGCAAATGAAAAGAATAGTTTTTAATCACAAATTATCGAATCCGTAAACTCAGGCTAACAGACTTGTTAAGTCATTTGGGGTCACTTCATGTTCTTATTTAATTTTTTTATTGTTATACATTAATCATTTTTCTAATAAATTAATCACTTTGAAGTTTTAACAGCTTAACATACTGTAGGCTGAGTGTTTTTAAGGAAAGAGAGGGTTGCTAAACATACAATCTGTCCTATTATCCTAAAAAAAAAGCATGAAATATCCACTCTGTGCCCTGACAGTGTAATGAGCGATACACAGAGGCTAAACCCCAGTGGGCTGAGCAGTCTGCAGTGCTCACCTGATTCAGCACACTGAATTGTGTTAAAGGTTATAAAACATTATGCTGTACAACTCTGCCTCACAAAGAAACCATTATTATCTCTGTGTTCAGGAACAGTCCTGCTATTTCAGCAAGTCTTAAAGCGCTAACAGTGCGTAGAAAAAAGTGGACTGCTTCCCTTGTTCATAGTGCACTGCATTAGCAGTATTTTACTTTCATTAATTCTGCCAATAATATGATTTAAACTAAAAAGGAAAATGAACGTCCTGCAAAATGGTAAGGTAAAAAAATGTTGCAGTTTTTTATATACTGTATATAGTGTTAGAAAGAGGTTAGAACAGTAAATGTTCCTATAGCAGTCCTTACGGGTGGGCCGGGGAGTCCGGGTGGGCCAGGAGGTCCTGGAAGTCCATTGGATCCTTTGGGTCCAGGTTGACCCTGTGAGCAAACCAGGTAAAATAAAATAAAATATATAATATTTAAAAAATTTATATACTACACATATAGTACCATCTGTATACTATAACATGTTATATAACACATCATTCTGTATAACTCTAATGATCAATGTCATGTATTCTATACATAATAGATCTAATAATGTATCATGACATGTCGTCCAACATGAATCGATTTATTATTACTATATGTTATGCTTGATTTGAGTAAAAAGCTCAGACCTCGGGCCCGATGTTGCCCTCGTTTCCTGGGATACCGGGTTTACCTGGAGGTCCCTGAGAGGGGGAAAATAATGACAAAAAAAGAAAAGATTATAAAGAAGACACAGAGATGAAAGGAGATAGTTTATTCAATATAGTGTATGTTAAAACAGAGGAATATGGAAGAACAGCTCATCCACACACAGGCAGTCCGGTGGTCTCGGGTCCCTACACAGAGACGGAAACACACAGATTAATAAACTCCTGACTCTTCAGCAGCACTGTGAAATCATTACACTTCCTGACACAACACTTAAAGCTGTGATACCGCTTTAAATCTGTATTGTGGAAATAATGAACTTACAGGGGGTCCAGCTGGACCTGGGAAACCTTGCAGACCCTAAAGACAGAAATCGTGTGAATCATGAGAAATGAACATTCTTTCTCTCATCATGCTGAATTTAAACTATTGGAGAAGTTCTTACTCTTTCTCCAATCGGTCCTCTCGGTCCCATCGGCCCCATTGGCCCCATCGGCCCCTGTGTAGAACAAGAACAAAGACAGGTTCATCATTACTAAAAGTCTACTCCTAGGTCATGTCACTTCATTGTCAAAGTAAGTCAAAATAATTTAGCCTGAGAGCTTTCAGCATTAGGTAAACCTCACAGCCTATAGTTCCTCTCTCAGAGCACTGATACGCTCTGATTAAGTAGCGGACATCGATGGAAATGGCTCCACCCATTAAATGGGGTCCAAATCATTGAGAAAACTAGTAAACTTTCTAACCCTGCAGGATGTGTAATCCCCAAAACATACAGCTGAAGAAATTCCCACACCAAAGCTAACAGCATTAGTAAAATTCCACAACAAATCCATTAGAATATGCTCCACCCCTCATAGCACACGTTATTGTATATGCTCCACCTCTTACAGCACACATAATTCAATAAGCTCCACCCTTCAAAGCATATATAAATGAATAAGCTCCTCCCTTTAAACCTCATATAACTAAATATGCTCCACCCCTTACAGCATACAGTTACTGTAAATAAGCTTCACCCTTTAAACCACATATAACTGAGTATGCTCCTCCCCTTACAGCACACATAATAAGCCCCACCCTTTAAACCACATATAACCGAATATGCTCCACCCCTTATAGCACACATAATTAAATAAGTTTCCACCTTTAAACCACATAAAATTGAGTATGCTCCGCCCCTTACAGCTTACATAATTAAATAAGCTTCATCCTTTAAACATCATATAATTGAGTATGCTCTGCCCCTTACAACACACATAATTAAATAAGCCCCTCCCTTTAAACCACTTTTAATTGAATATGCCCCGCCCCTTACAGCACACAATATGAAATATGCTCCACCCTTAAAAACACACATAACTGAATAAGCTCCACCCCTTACTGCACACATAATTAAATAAGCTCCACCCTTTAAACCTCATCTAACTGAATATGCTCCACCCCTTACAGTGCACATAATTAAATAAGCTCCACCCTTTAAACCTCATATAACTGAATATGCTCCTCCCCTTACAGCGCACATAATTCAATAAGCTTCACTCTTTAAACGACATATAAGTGAGCCGCCCTTTACAGCACACATAATTAATTAAGCTCCACCCTTTAAACCTCATATTATTGAGTATGCTCCGCCCCTTACACCATATATAATTGAAAACACTCCACTCCTCACAGCACACTTTTTAAAAAAGCTTCACTCTCACATGTACCTTTAAAAGCTCCACCATTAAAGTTACAAAGTTTAGAAAAATTAGAATAGGCTCCGCCCACACCATGCACATATTGTAACTGGAATAGGCCCGCCCTCACGTTGCATAATTCTAAACAGAAGCTTTACAGTTAGAAACTACATACTTTGAAAAAGCTTATCAGTTACAAATATAACTAAGCCAAAACAAGTTCTGAACACACACACACACACATACACACACAGTGATAGTATCTTGGCACTTACACTGGGTCCTGGAAGTCCTTGTAGTCCTCTCTGACCGGGCAAACCAATCTCACCCTTTTCCCCTTTGCTGCCCTAAAATACACACACACACAGACACACAGACACACACACACACACACACAGAAATAGAAACCGCTTTATCAGAGTGCACCATTAGCCATTGTTGTTGCTTAGATACGCCTCAGCATTGGCCGCTCGATGCTAAATCAATTATCTACATGCTCATCTCCTCCTGCACTCTGATAAAACTCCACCCCTACAGTATGTGTCATCTGATTGGATGGAAGTGCTGTTACATGGATATTTTTTATTACAGTTATTGTAACCTCATGTGCAGGTAATGGCTTGGGTGTGAAAATACCTTAGTAATTAATTAACTCATTTTGGGGACAAGTAGGGTGTAGAGAATATTACCTCCCCTACAGTATGTAGTGCACTTAAAGCAAAGAGAATACAGCTGAATCCTTAATCGTCTCAAGGTATCCTAGTGCCCTAGATAGAGTCTAGAAGAAGTTTTATACCCTACTGTAAGTAGGACAGTAAGAACATATAATTCACTTCTTAGGGCAAAGATCCCATTATACTCCATGTGCACAATACAAAGCGGATTTAGTGAATGGATTCAAATTCTACATATATTTTATTAAGTTTTATACATAATGTAGGATAAATCTGAATTCAGTTCGCCCACTAAATAGGGTGTATAAGTAATTCCATTCATAGATGAAATTAAGCACTGGGCGGCTCATAATTAAGCATGTAGGCAATTTTATATTCTATATGTATGCAGGTCGACATAAAATATGGAGCTGAAGCACTAGAAGAGATAAGAAGTGCACTACATAGGGTGTATAATATTAAAAAGCCTTGAAAAGGAAGTAATTAAGTCTGATTAGATCTATCGTTCACCCCCGATGAGTTATAGCAATTGCAAATTTTATTGAATTGATTTATCTGGCAGATACAAGTCAGGCACAATTCAATGCAAGCTGAGTGCCACATTTTCCATAATGTATATAATCAATACTGCATATCTACAATAAACTGCAGGACACAGATCCAAGGATCAGCCATTAAATGTCAAACATATTTGACCCAAAAGCTTCCTAGATATGCAGCATACAGTCTAAATACAGTATTTAGACACCATTAGTGTTCTGGAGATATCAGAGGTATCAGTCAGGCGCTGCTTAGGATCTTTATCTTACACAGTGGGAATTCTTAACATAGATATTTAAAGTGGTATTTCAGATGCAGTATGACCATGCATATGTTACATCATTGCAGCTAGCGCATATTAATTTGGACTTTTCTGTTAAAGAGGCTTCTGGTAGAACTGCCATCAATTCTTCCTTTCTATATTCATCTGGTGAGATTTAATATTCATTTCTATATTCATCTGGCGAGATTTAATATTCATTTCTATATTCATCTGGCGAGATTTAATATCCAGCTGATGATCTTGCTAACACTCCGGTGGTAATGGGTTCGAGCAGAGAGATACATATATTGAAATGTCGGGTTATAAGAATTTTTCAAACGTTGCTATCATTGCCTTTGCTATCCCCCGTCCCTTATGACACTGCACCATGATACAGTATAATGCTGCTTTTTATTCCCTGGGTCACTAAGGAAGGTGATTCTCATATTTTCATACACATGTAGCCTATTATTAACACTTACGGAAAAAGTTTTAGCAGTAGTTCAGTTGGTACAGTAGTTTAAAACCAGTGCAGACGTACTGTAAAAGCCTCGTCACCAATGTACTTGATGTAATGTACTATGGTATAATAGTGTCTAAAATTGTCTCACTAACACTAAATAACAGATTATGTAGCATTTTAAGCAGGTTACTACCAGCTAACTTATTTGTTAGCTTTTCTTTCTTTTTTTTTTTAGCTAAAAAGGCTATGTAAGTTAACCGTAAACTAAATATGTTCATCAGTTTAGCTAACAACCAAATGATGAAAAAATGATCCTTAAGAAGATTCTAGTTCTAGTTTAGTTAAAAACAAGATTTGATTCGAAAATTAGCTAGCTAGCTAACTAGCATCTTCCTCCTTTGTGTGTTTGTTTCTTTGCTAACAACTTATGTGAATATTTTGATAGTTATTCACTGCTGTTAGCCTGTTTTAGTATTTGAGGCCAGGTAAAAAAAAACAAAGTTGAAAAATAGGTGCTATTATCAGACAATTACCAAACTAGTGTCATTTTATCATGTTAACTAGGACTGTACATCAATTTTAACTAAATAACTCAATGCTAAATGAAGCTGAAAAGATGTTATTGATAGCTAGGAGGGTTCCTACTTAGCAATAGCTTTACCTCAGCTCATTGAAGCATTGAAAATGTACAATATTTGAATTTATAATAATTATTAAAGTATTTTTGTTCTATTATTATTATTTTTTTATTTATTTTTTTTTTTTTGTTAACATCACATCCTGATTAGCGATAGCACATTTTGTGATTTTAAAGTGTTCAGAGCCTGTCATACTGTATTTGAGTGCTTGTACAGTATGAATTCATTAAACCCACTGAGTTTAGGTAAACAGTAGCTAACGCTAACAACACTAATTGCTTTAGTTTATTGTAATATCTACAGCAATACCTGAGCTCTGCTCCCATAATCAGTTAAAAACCAAGTTTTTACATTTTTGATCTTATCATTTATTCATTCCTTCATAAATAAAATAAAATACATGATGTCCACCTTCTGCATGATTTGAAGCCAGACACCCTATTTTTAACACAGCCTGATTTTTTTTCCCCTCAATCTTTTTTTAATGCTGGCTTGCTGGGAAGATGTCTTCTTGATTTACTAGTATTCCTGGAGGATTTTATTTTATTTTTGAAAATATTTATATATATACTCACAGTTGCACCAGGAGTGCCCGGAGTTCCTGGAATACCCTGGAAAGAAATAAAAATGGATGTGAAATTCAATCGAAATGACTCATTGATTCTCGATACAGGTCTACAGCCCTAACGACCAGACAGTACTGTAAAGCCTACACGGATGGAATCGGACGTCTATAATGAGCTGCTGGGAAATGAGCAGAGGACAGAAAGTCACTTCCTCTGTCTTGTTAAACCCTCGTCAATGATTCAGATAATGAGGCCAGGGGCTAAGCTGAAATAACAGTAAAAAAAAAAAAAAAGAAAGAAATTACAAAATGGCCTTCTGAGGGGAGTAGAAGTACATGTGACGTATGAGGTGAGGAGACAGCGAGCTTCAGGGTGAGAGAACTAGGCAGATGTGTCGGAAGTGACGAATATGCGAATGTGATTTAAGAAACTGCTAAACGCACTGCTCTCTAAAGTCAATGGAAATGATCTAGTGGGGAAAAAATTATTTAACACCATTTCAGATGACTCACGACTCAGTTTATACCAGTGAAATGTTTATGTAACACTTGTATGCTCTATATATACTTATGTGGTGTTAATTAAATCATTATAAATGCTAATAAAAGTTTTTGCATTTTTTGCATGTCTTTCTAAATTTCTGGATTACAAAATGCAATTATATTAGTCTAAATGCAACGCAAACATTTGCCCACACCTCAGTTACAGGTTGTTGCTGGTTCAATTCATCAGCGATGCTATTAATAGAAATAATTAATTTACTTAACTCATTTACTTAGAACATTACATAAACTATGCTTATGTTGTCTATATATTTATATGGCCTTCAGGGATAAACTTTTGTGGATAAACATTTTAATTATAAACACATTCCTTAGTGTATTTGTTCTATTTCTTTAATTGAATTAAGGTGACCAAATAATAATTTCACTTTTATAAAGTAAAATTAAAAAATTCCAACAGTAAACATGGTAATAATAAGAGATCAAACTATCACAGACAACCATTTTAGTTACATAAGTAAATGTGCTGTTGCTATGATAACTAATGAAGATAAATGTGTTAATGCATGGTTACTATGACAACCGATGTAAATACATGCGTAAATGCATGGTTACTCTGAAAACAAATGTAGATACATGCATACATGTGTGGTTACTATGACAACTAATGTGGATGCATGAGCAAATGGGCTACTAATATGGACAAGTAATATACATAAATGCATGGTTACTATGACCACTATTGTGGATAAATGAATAAATGTGCCATTGCTATGACAAGTAACTTAGATAAATGAATAAATGTACTGTTAGTATGGCAACTAATGTGGACACATGAGTAAATCGAATCTGGATATATACGTAAATGTGTGGTTACTATGGCAATGAATGTGGATACATGCGTAAGTGTGGGTACTATAATGACCTGTGTGCATATAGGGGTTAGTTATACTGAGCTTTTTCAAATGGACAAATTGGTTTGGGTTTTTTTATTTTATTTTTTATTTTAATGCATACTTCCATAAAAAATATATATATACAGAGGACCTTTTAAAAAACATCTGATAAATTAACACTTACGTCTCTACCATCGCGACCGTCTTCTCCAGTAGGTCCCCGAGGTCCTGCGGGACCTGGTGGTCCTGCAGGCCCAGGGATCGGTTTGGGGTCGGGCTGAACGGAAGAAGAAACATGACAAAAAAATGAACACGAAGAAGTCCTACAAAGTGCAATGTTCTTTTCCCTATATAACACCTGGTCTAATTAATGTAGAAATTGTAATGTATTTTTAATTGACACTACAGTCAAAAATGGCAAAAAAGAAAAAATCATAATTTTGTTTAAATTTTTGTTCTCGATATGAGAAAACTCATTTTACTCACTAAGATATCTTTCGGCAATACACACTATGCTGTTCAGACTATTTTAGTAAGAATTCAAAGCAGTTGTATTGTAAGGTGCATGAGGTGATGTAAACTTTACCCAAAATTAGCCCCTCTCACTTCAGTTTTTTACATTAACTAGGTTAATTTACAAGGTAATCAGTGACTAAATTCATGTAAGGCAACTTTTCCAGAGTTTTTAATCTCACTCTTTTTTTCAACTGGCTGGTCTCGCTCTCCTTTGAAGTGGGCTTAAAATCAATAGCTACAGTAATATAATGTAATCTCTTCCTCATAACCTCCTGAGGGGCCGTCGGAACAGAACCACCTGTGACATAACGAAGAGTAAAGCCCAAGCTATCACCTGGAAAGTTTTCCCTCTAGGTCTGATTTATTCACCTGGGCTGAGAGCGAGCCAAAAACCATCTGTGAGATTTTTCTACAAAGGCCAGTGTGGCTTGGCGTAACATATTTTTTTATGGACTTTGTGAAAATAATTTGCAATATTGGCATAAAAAATAATATAAAATCTCTTTTCTTCTTTACCTGTCACATGGATGTGATTGGAGCAACCAGTAAGTATAGCAGAAAGCAATGAGGTCAATTAAGCAACAAAGCATTGGAGAAGATTATTGGCTTAAAATAATAAAAAGTGACAAAAAATGAAGTACCTCAGCATTGGCATACATCTGAAGAAGCAAAAAGGAGAGAATTATTCTAGAGTTAGTGAGAACTGCCACCGCACACCTCACCAGCAGAAAAAAAAAATGAATCAAATGAAAACAAACAACAAAGCAAAAGCAAGAATGTGAACGTTGCTGCTAAAAATGCTAACACTAGCGCAGCGTTTAAGGAACTAGCACAGCTAGCAATAGCTAAAAATGTAAAAGGCATAAAGCTTGCATACTAGCTACTGTATAATTACCAAAATACTTTATAAAAGTGATTATAAAACATTATTTATGTACTGTCATACATTATATTATATAATGTAATAAATGTTCCTGAGCCAGTGTGGGTGGAGCTTAGTCATCTTCAGCAATATATACTCTACTGTATATAGCTTAGCATAAAATGATCACTACTGTATATCAGAGTCTAGCAATGTTAGCTAAGCTACACAGATACATAGCGAGCGTAGATTTGGCTCAATTGGCTAGTGAGCATGCTATCATCAAGAAAACACTGCCCTTAAAATTAGTATCTATGTAACAAACTATGCTAGGCAAATTAATTTATGTGATTTTTATGCAATTCAAACCAGGAGCAAAGTTTGCTAATTAGCTTTCTAACATCAGGAAATTTATTTTATTGTATAAATTAAACTTTATTATATTCCATTATATTGTGTAATGTCTAGCTAGGTAACAATGTGATAAACAACTTTG
>JAQMYL010000012.1:3876444-3890675 GCA_030014365.1 Clarias pachynema | reverse complement strand
TATATATTAGTTGTTTGTTCACTTGCTGCCTAATATTTAATATCAAACAAAAAATTATGTGGTAAGAAAATGGTAACAAAACAATTACCATTCATCTCGCGCTCTCAAGGACACACACACACACACACACAGAGAGAGAGCGCATAAAGCGCGCTCTGATAGCATAAAGCGCGCTCCCGTGGTTAGCCGGAGCGCGTTCCCGCAGTCCCGTGCTGCGACTGAATGGTGCGTAACCATGACAACAGCGACAGCACCAGTGGCGGCGGCGGCGGCAGTAGCGCGTTGAAGCCGCGCGCTGTTATTCCTCCGGTGCACGGAGATCAGATCACACACACACACACACAGGCACGCGCGCGCGCTCAGAGACAGAGAGAGACAGAGACAGAGAGACAGAGAGATCCACACGGGCGCAGCACACGCACCATCTTAATGCCCTAGGAGCGGGCAGAACCGGGGCAGAACAGGCGGAGGTGTGGACCGGAGCGGGGTCTCTCGGCGCAGGTGAGACATGACTGTATCGTGGTGTTAATGAGATGATCACGCAGAGGGAAGCGCGCTGTTTACCCGCGTGCGTTCAGGGCACTGTGTGTTCCATGGCGCGTCTTGTGGCTCGTCCTCATCCTCTAAACGGTCCATACTGGAGTTATAGCGCGTGCTGTTCATGCATGATGTATCTCGTGCCATGTTTGCATTCTAACTTCCATAAAAACTTACATCCTCACCGTGCCTATGGATACTGTCTTATTACACACTGTATATGGCTGTCTCATATGATATTTACTGTACACATCATACACACTAATAGGTGTATGGTTATATTGCAGATTACATAAACATATATATATATATATATATATATATATATATATATATATCAAGTGACATGCTTAATGTGTGTGTAGAAGAATTTAAACTCGCCTATCATGACTTACTCATCACATGATCTGATATCATACATTCACATCATGATATCATGGTATAATTTACCTTTAATCAATTACATGCATGTTTACGTAATGTATTTACAACGATCAGCCATAACATTATGACCACCTGTCTAATTTGGCAGTGGTGCCCTGTGTGTCCTGACACCTTTCTATCACAACCAGCATTAACCTTTTTATCAATTTGATCTGCACTAGCGCCTCTATTGGATCGAACTACACGGAGCAGCCTTGGCCGCGCGGCCATGACCCTGTTTTTCAAGTTCATCAGTTTTCCTTCCTTGGATCACTTTTGGTATGTCCTGACCACTGCAGACCCCAGGATCATCCCACAAGAGCTGCAGTTTTGGAGTCGTCCTGTCCCAGTCGTCTAGCCATCACAATCTGGCCCTCGTCAAAGTGACTAAAATCCTGACACTTTCCAGTTTTTTCCGCTTCCAACACATGAACTTCAGGGACAACATGTTCACTTGCTGCCTAATATATCCCACTCACTTCCAGCTTGCCGTTGTGCCGAGATTTTTTACCGATAGCTACTGTGAGAAGAGACAAATTGTGATGGCTAGACGACTGGGTCAGAGCGACTCCAAAACTGCAGCTCTTCTGTGGAGTTTCCAGGCTGCAGTGGTCAGGACATAACAAAAATGATCCTAGGAAGGAAAACTGGTGACAGGTTCAAGGCTCAATGATGCACATGGAGAGCACAGGCTGAACCGTGTAGTCCAATCCAATAAAAGAGCTAGTGTAGATCAAATTGAGGAAATGGTTAATGCTGGCTCCAATAGAAAGGTGTCAGAATACACTCAATATTACACGGTTGGTCATAATGTTGTGGCTGATCAGTGTATAATTATGCATACTGTAATATACACATACCGTAGATACACACACACACAGACATATTGTACACATACTGTAAGATCCATAACATGTTTATCTTGTCGTAATGGTACCTGTCGAAGGGGTGGAGTATATAGAGTTGGGCAGCAAGCGAACTGATGAACAGTTTTCGAAGTTGTGCAGCATTTTTAAGGACCCGAGTGCCTTTGGCTACAAACAAATGATGTCTAGATGTCTAGACAACCAGGTCAGAGCAACTTTAAAACAGTCTTGTGGGGTGTTGCTGGTCTGGATAACCAATGAACTGGGAAGAAGCTCAGATGCAGCTGAGGCTCAAGGATGTTCTTGGTTTGATCCAACAGAAGAGCTACTGTAGCACAGATAGATAGATAGATAGATAGATAGATAGATAGATACAGTAGATAGATAGGAGTCAAAACACACAGTGCATTGTAGTTAGTTGCGCATGGAGCTGAGTAGCCCATGCTGTTCCATGGCCGCCATTCATCTGATGAATCATGTGGATGGCCAGGTGTGTGTGTGTGTGTTGCTTACCTGGAGAATAGAAGGCACCATCATGCATTATGGGAAGAATGTGAGCTAACAGGCAGTGTGATGCTCCATGTTCGTTCATGTGGATGTTACTTTGACATGTACCACCTACCTAAACACTGTCACGGACCGAGTTCCACCCCTTCGTGGACATGGTGTTCCCTGATGGCAGTGGCTTTTTTCAGCAGGATGTGCTCTGACACACTGCAAAAAAGTTCAGGAATGGTTTGAGGAACAGGACAAAGAGAGACGGTGTTGACTCGGCCTCTCAGTTCTTCAAATCTCAGTCTGATTGAGAATCAGAAGGACGGGCTGATCCATGGAGGTCCCACATCACAACTTATAGGTGGTTATAGGATGTGATGCTTATGTCTTGGTGCCAGGACACCTTCAGAGGTCTACTGGAGTCTATGCATCGACTGAGATGTTTTGGGGGACCTACACAATATTAGGCGGGTGGTCATAATGTTATGGCTGATTGGTGTATACGTACACATGCACATACAGACACATACAATGTTCATATCATTGATATTATAAAATGCATAAAAATACAAATATAGACATCACGCAAATACAGTATATCACGCAGCTTACTAATGCATATTATAAATGTATGAGTAGAAATACTAATATGTTAAATATGAAATATGTGTTTTGTTTTATAAAATTAATTTCTTTTCATGTAGGTTTTTTTTAAATATGTTTTTTTTTATTATAAATCACTAATAAAGTTCGCTTTACGTCAAAATGCAATTTAACACGTGATCATATGATAATCATCTGTGTGTAATGCATGTGATTTTAACATAATTTGTGTAGCCCTGTTAGCTTATATACATCACACATCATATTATATATGTGTGTCGTGCTACACACACACACACACACACACACACAAAGAAAAAACCGGATTGGGTACATATCGCACATGACGATGTGTATAACTGATATGAGCTTATGGAACATTGTGTATATCAGATCATCTGTATGTCACACACACACACACACACACATACAGACAGACAGACAGAGAGAGAGAGAGAGAGAGAGAGAGAGAGAGAGAGAGATGTATTATAAGAAGCAGTCCTGTAGGGAGCAATATCACATATAACACACACTTGTTGTAAAACAGCGTAGTAGCTTACAGATGAGTATGTTCAGGGATTTATAGAAGCGGAACAGTCTGTGACACCCAAAGGGCATGTACATGACAACAAGACATTTACCTCGGTTTTTACTGCCTTAAGGATTCCATGGTTGGCGAATTTCTGGTAATAAAGTTTACCTAAAAAAAATTTTTTTAAAAAGGAAACCGCTAATGAAAGCTAATTCCTGAAATTCTGAGGATCGCTATTTCCAAGGATTAGCTTAATGAGCTAATAGCAAGAAAACAACAATAATAACAACAATGCTAACTCCTGGTGTGTTGTCCTGGCTAAGTTGGCTAGCTAGTTTGTTAAGTGACAAGCACTCTTTGTGTACTTTTTATGTGTCCAATTTTGTGGTACAGAAAAAAAAAAAAACAAACAGTAAAGCATATGGGAATAGTCCTGTCCTGGACTGATGTAATCATGGAAAGAAAATATTGCTAGCGTTAGCTAGCTGTTTATTTTTTTCTTTCTTCTATTTCCTACTGTTTCATGCTCTGAAAATTTTTGATAATTTATAAAGTCAAAATGAAAATTAGCTGCTACGTGCTTTAGAAGCTAATTCCTTTTTGTGTTATTATATGTTTTCCTAATTTTTTCTTTGGAAATGTACTGTACGTCACTTTTGGTTTACTCACAGTCCGTTACACTTTCATTTTTCATCAAAATATGTCATTGCTAAATGTGGATGTCCTACTATATTAGCAAAACACAGAATGTTTTGCTAGTTCTGTTGTCGTCTAATGCTAGTTCTGTTGTGGTTCAATGCTAGTTATGTTACATTGTAGTCACTGGCTAGTTCTGTTGTGTTGTGGTTCAATGCTAGTTATGTTACGTTGTAGTCACTGGCTAGCTCTGTTGTATTGTGATTTGATATTAGTTCTGTTGTGTTGTGGTTTAATGCTATTTGTCTTGCGTTGTGGTCACAGGCTAGTTCTGTTGTGGTTTAATGCTAGTTTTGTTGCGTTGTGATTACTGGTTAGCTCTGTTGTGTTGTGGTTTGATGCTAGTTCTGTTGTGTTTGTGGCTTAATGCTAGTTTTGTTGCATTGTGATTACTGGCTAGCTCTGTTGTGTTGTGGTTTGATGCTAGTTCTGTTGTGTTTGTGGTTTAATGCTAGTTTTGTTGCGTTGTGGCTAGCTCTGTTGTGTTGTGGTTTGATGCTAGTTCTGTTGTGTTTGTGGTTTAATGCTAGTTTTGTTTCATTGTGATTACTGGCTAGTTATGTTGTGGTTGTGGTTTAATGCTAGTTTTGTTGCATTGTGGCTAGCTCTGTTGTGTTGTGGTTTAATGCTAGTTCTGTTGTTTTTAGTCACATAGTAGTACTGTTGTGTTGTTTTCACATTTGTGCTGTGGTCTAAGAAGATTTTTGTTGTGTAGTGGTTTGATGCTCATTCTTTTGTATTGTGTTTTGATGCTAGGTCCTATTGTTTTGTGGTCTAATGCTAGTTCTGTTGTGTTGTGGTTTGTTGCTAGCGTTGTACAGTATTTGAATTGTAGTTGTGTTGTTTTGTGGTCACATGCTGGCTCTGTTTTTGTTGTGGTTTTGTGGTTTAATGCTAATTATAGCCTAATGTCCTTAACATGGTTTGCTTTCCTTAATTAAGAAATTCAGGTGGGTGTAATTTAGCATAAAAAGTTACACTCTGTGATAAGCCCTTGTGTAGTTTTGCATGCCGATCTTGGGCTCTAGGCATTGTCTTGTTGTATTATGACCCAAAAACAAGCATTGCTAATAATGATACCTTAAGCGTTTCACTATGGAAGAGATAAAGTCACCTCACCAGGAGAGAGAAGTCATTTTAATATGTATAGGATGTAAGTCGCCCAGAGCATCTGCTTCTCTGCTGCTTAATTCAATAAGATCGTTTTCCAGTTACAGCGACTTTCCCCGTAATATTTATGTAAGGTCACTAGAGAATACAATGTAGCTGATTAGAAACCAGTGAATTAGAAACGAGTGAGTTGATTTACTCTCTCTCTGAAGCACACACACACACACACACACACACACACACACAAATCTTGTCGGTTTTAATATTCACCCCTGTCTGTCAATAAACACTATAGTTATACTGGAACAATCTGTGAACGTGTCTGAGCTTAGGCTAGAAACTGTCTTTGGTTGTCTATAATTCTATATCATTAAAGGTCTCTACAGTTATGACAATTATATTTGTAGAAAAAAGTTAATAGGAAAGAATCAAAGCTGTCTGTAGTTATGGTGTGTCCTTAGAAAAAAGCTTTCTGCAGTAATGATAAAACTGTCTGTGGTTATTGTTAAGTTGTCTGTACTGTAATTATAGTCAGTGGTTGTAGTGAGACATGTCTGCTGTTATTATTGAATTCATTATAATTATGGTTAAACTGTAGTTTTTGGCGGGGCTTAAGTGCAAACTGTATGTCACTAGTGAATACTGATTATGATAAAACATTCTGTAGTTTATGCCTGTGGGTTTGATGTGTGGTAAAGTAGAAATTGTCTGTAGTTAGAATAAAACTGTCTGTGTTTATTGTACAACAGTCTGTAGTTGTAGCGTTCAACTAAATAAAAAAAAATGTGTTTAAAGTGAATACAAATCTGTAATTATGGTCTGTGGTGGGAGTAATACTTGTCTATGATTATAGTAAAACTGTCTGTTGCTGTGGTCTGAAACCACAAAACCACAAAGAAACTGTCTGTTGTGAGAGAAAAACATTTGCTGTGAGAAGAAATACTGTCCATAGGTAAAGAAAAAGTAAAGAAAAAAAATTGGGAAAAAACTGTCTGTTGTTAGAGAAGGCACTGTCTGTAGTTAAAGAAAAAACTTTAATGTGAGAGGAAACACTGTGTGCTGTGAGAAGAAAAGTTTTCCGTAGCTAGAGAAAAAAACTGTCTGTAGTTAAAAAAAAAAAAAAAAACTTTTGCTGTGAGAGCAAATGTTCTCTACAGTTCAAGAAAAAACTGTGATGTGAGATGACAACAAGGTGTCTGTAGTTAGAAATGTCTGTAGTTAGAAAAAGAACTCATGAGAGTAACACCTGAATATAGGTTTAGAAAAAAAATGTCTATAGTTAGAAGAAAAACTGTTTTCTGAGAGGAAAAAAAATCTGTAGTGAGAGAAAAACCTATCTGTAGTTAAAGGGGAAAAAAAAAATCTGTGAAAGGAAACGGAAAAAACATCCATAGAGGAAAAACTGTCTGTAGTTTTGGTGTTTAAGATACAGTATGAACTGCATGTTAGGCTACAGACAGTGTGTGGTTTGGGGACGATGTGTTCAGTATACAGTATACAGTCTGTGGTCATGAGAGAAAAATATATGTCTGTGGTTATGGTAAAGACTGCCTAAGGAGAGTGTGTATGTGTCTGTGCACAATTAGACGACTGTCCTAAAGGAATACAGTGTTGACAAACAGCACTGTCTGGCAGCACAGACTTTAATTTACCCACAGGGACATGTCTGTAAGTGAGTGCGCATGTCCTGGCATGTGAAATGCATTTTAATGTTTTCACGGTCAAGTAAGCTTCTTTCTGGCCTCACATCCTGCTGTGTCATGTAGGCTAATAAAGGCAAACATTTGTATGAATACACACGCACACACACACACTCACACAAACACATTTACTTTCAGGTCAGGTCTTGCAGAGAACCAAAGGATCACCAGAGGAACGTCTGGTGGCATTTTACTCCATGTCCTTGGCATTTACGTCCTGACATTATGAAAAAAAAGAACGCTCTGAAATAGTCAGAAATTTAAACAAGCATTTTGAATAATGCAGTGATGGCAGGTTGTGCTGAATTTGTCCTGACATGTACGTTAAACCCTTGGCGTAAGACTGCTGATGCTAGCAGGATGATGCTGATTCTACAAGCTCAATTTGTAAACCAGCGTTCAGCATCACATTACTCAACAGTTTAATGTTTCAAATACACTATACAGTATACACAATCACACAATTAGCCAAACCTTTCTTGAAAAAGCCTGCTTACTCGAATAATCTCAGAATAAAAAAGTACTGCGCAGGCATACAAATCCATCCTCAAAGGTACGTATACCAGTGGTCCATGAAGTCCGACTGACAGTTTTCCTGCACAGGTATAGTGACAAGCATTTGTACCTTAGAATACCAGTTTAGTCCCTTTTTTGTTTAACTGAACAGAATAGAAAGGTTCAAGAATGTGAAGTGCCTCCGGTGTGCGTCTTGTTTCGTATCCAGACAGTAATAAAATTTTCTTTCAGACAGATTTAGAAGTAGTGTAGCTCTGAAAGCCAAAGACTTTTCACAATGCAGACACATCCAGTATAAGCTGTTCTGTTGACCCTTCATTAACCCTGGCTGAGATCATGACCATCACACCCATATGTGCTTATTGAACATCTTATCCCATTCCAGATTTATTCCACCTTAGCTGATAAAATGTGTTCTACTCTTTTGGGGAAAAAATCCACTAGATGTTGGAGTGTGGCTGTAGAGATTTGTGTTGATTTATCTATTACAGCATTAGTGAGCTCAGGCAGTGATGGCAGGTGAGGAGGCCTGTGGTGCTGGTGGTCAGTTACCAACTAACTATATAACTATATAATGTATAGTGGACATCCATCCATCCATCCATCCATCCTTCTAGGAACCTCTGTAGTCTAACGAGGGGCCGTTAAGGCCAATGGTGACCATTGTATTTATCCCCATTGTGTACAACTATGGAAGAACTTCTGGTCATAATGGACGTACAGTTTATGTATTTGTCTGACATGGTCTAACGATGCAAATAAAGTTCGCATTAATGTAAATATACTTATGTATACTTATGAGGATGGGTTCCCTGTCGAGTCCGGTTCCTCTCAAGGGTTCTTCCTATTGCCATCTCATCTAAGTTTAATTGGATTGAACTTATGCACATGTACTCTGTAATATTTAATAGAAATTATTTAAAGAATTTATTGAAACTGACATTCAGAACATCTAATCTAAAAGGTGTTCAATGCAGGGGTGAGGCCTGCGATGCTCTACAGCTTAGAGACAGTGGAAATGGAGGAAGAGCTGTAGGTAGCAGAGCTGAAGATGTTGATGTTCTATTTGGGAGTGACAAGGATGGATAAAGTGCTCGCCCTATCAGTGGTAAAGTGCTTGCTGGTTCGGGTGATGTTGTAACCTCTCACAGCCAAGTGCCTAGAGAGAGCTGATTGGCCGAGCTCTCTCAGCGGGGTGGGATGGGAAGTACTTAGTGCTCTCACATTAATTACAGCTCTACGGCCAATCAGGGGCATCTGTGAGCTCACGCAAATGGAGGGAGCAGATAGTGCTGTCCTCCGAGTGTGTTACGCCGCCCCCATGTTGCGTGAGCGAGCAGTTCGAAAAGATGCGGTTGGTTAGTCACGTGGTTTGGAGGAAACACGTGATAGTCTTTGGCCCTCCTAATTGAGTGGTGGTAGTAGCCTTAATATGGTAGCCCCCTAGTGACGGGGAGGAATTGGATACAACTAAATTAGGGAGAAAATCCCTAATCCCACCTCAAAAAGAAGAATGTGTCAGATGGACAACCTATGTTAGATGTTTTGGAGATAAAGTCAGAAGGGCCTGATTGAGGTGGTTTGGACATGTTCAGAGGAGAGATTGTGAATATGCTGGTAGAAGAATGCTGAGGTTGGAACTGCCAGGCAGGAGGTCTAGAGGAGGTCTAGAGGACCAAAGAGGAGATTTATGGATGCATTGAGAGAGGACATGAAGTTAGTTGGTGTGAGAGAAGAGGATGCAGAGGATAGGGTTAGATTAAGCAGGGTAAGATAGAGGCAGATGATTCGCTGTGGCGAGCTCTGAAAGGAAACAGACGGAAGACAATTATTTATTTATTTTTTATTCTGGTAATATGTTTTTGTTTATTCTGTTAATGCTTTTTAAAAAATTATTGTGTGTGTTACTGTTTGTGTACTGTACCCTTAAAAATGTAATTCCATGTGTAGTGTGTAGTAACTCTGCCCTGTCCAGTCTACAACATGGAAGCTACATGGAGATGAACTCTTTCAATAATAATAATAATAATAATAATAATAATATTCTAGCTGTAATTGCTGAGCATATTTACAGTACAAACATTATCAGTGAACTATGAGAACAAAACAACAACAACAACAACAACAACAACCCACTAAAATAATTGTTCATTATTAATAATTGAGGTGAGCTGTCCAATTCATTGTGACATTGATTTGAGGTAATATTGATTTCAATTTAAACTACAGAACATTTATTTTACTCATAACCTCATACACTTTATAACCATTAGTACGGACACCTATTTTAAGCATGACTTCAGACACTTTAAACCACAAATACAGTACCATAAATACAGACGCTTTTACCATGACCACAATCAATTTTAACCATGATCACAGACATACTTTTAATCATAACTACAGATAATTTCTTACAAATCATAACTGCAGACACCTACTAAATAATAGTATTTATGATAATAATAATAATAATAATAAGGAGAAGAAGAAGAACCACAGACACCATGTTAAACCATAAAACCAGACACCTTCTAAATACTACTACTAATAATAATAATAACAATAATAATACGTTTAAAACCATAACTACAGACATATGTTTTGTCCTCAACTACAGACACCTTCTTTGAAAAACAAACATGACTACAGACATCTGCCTAGACTACCTAGACACCTTTATTATAACCAGACACATTTTCAACCAAATCACAGACACTTTAAACTATAACCACAGACATGTTTTAGCCATAACCACAGACCTTTAAAAAAACAGACAACTTAAAAAAAAAAAAAACATAATCCCACATTTTGAATCATAACTACAGCCATTCTTTTACTATAACCACTTTACTACTGTACCATACCTTATTTAAGCCATAACCCAAAACATTTGACTACAACCATATTTTACAGATATCCATGGACAGTTTTTTTTTTTTTTTTTGATGACTGAACATTTTAACACCCACTGTAAGCTCCAGACAAATCAACAACAGCTCTCCTTTTGCTTTTGAACATTTGGTTCAGCTGATTTGGGAGCTGTACGCCAGTTTTGGAATGTTATGCAACGTTACAGCTGTGCCACTTTAACGCTACAATTGTCAGTCTGTACACTGTAATATGCTTTCTGAATGAGTTACACAATCGATTAATTCTTGTGTGACCTATGAGAGCCAGAAGAGCACCAGCTGAGAGGTATATATTTAAAAAAAAATCCCTGATGTACACAGACTGATCAATACACCAGACAGCGGGATAAGCTATTTATTTTTCATTATATTTTAATGATGGAAACCTGTGAACTGATCAACAACATGTAAAGAACAGCATCTTTCCTTATATTTATCATAAATGACAAAATACTAACGCAGCATTTGCCAAAGCAGTCCTGCAGGTTTTCACTCTCTCAGGTCCCAAATCACCTGCACCAAGCATTCAGTGTCCTGTGTAGCTCAGTGCTCAAGTCCACCGAGAGCTGAGAGACAGCAGAAATGTGGACTAAAGTCTAAAACCTCTGAGGAGCAGCTTGGGACACGGCGCTACAGAAGGTTAAATGGTTGTAGATACTGTAGAGCAGGTATTTGAGGAAATGTGTAACATCACCATACCTGAAACTGTACACTGTTTGTGTTAGGAGAGAATTTGAGAGAATTGCATTATGTAGAGAGCATAGTGCAGTAAATAGCGGAGGATAGCGTGTCATGTGCTTCATCTAATTACCCGCCCTGAATAGTTCAATGAATCAGAACAATGGAAAAATCTCCTACTCAGAATTTCCTGTGTGGTGAGTCCGGTGTAATAAAGCGTGACTGTTTTAAAGATCTAAAACCTGTAAAATCTGCCATGGAGGAAGTTAATACTGTGTGGTCAGCATGTGAAACCTGCGGTTGAGCAAGAGCTGTCTGTTGTTGTAATAAGAGACTGTCTGGGATTAATGATGTACTGTAGAGTGGATGTCATTATGGTTACATTAACACCACTGCCAGGTGAATTGAATCATCCTGATGGGACAGGGCGGGTGAAAAGTAACTGGGCATTAAAAACTGGTAATAAAGTCCATATTTCTAATGGAAATTTACTGAAACAAATTGTACATGAACTTTATTACACAAAGCAAATCATTCAGTTCCAACATAGGCACCGGTGGCGTCAACCGGTTTCGTCAGACGGCCGCGGATGGACTGCTGAAGGAAGTGGTTTGGGATATTGCTGAGAACCTCCTGAATAAGTCCCCCAGTGTGTCCTCCAGCATTTTCCAGAACGTTGGCTGAGACGACGCGGACCTCATGAATAGCCTCCAAGAAATCCAGATCTCACGCCATGTGGGAATACAGTATACGCAAAGGAGGAGGTGTACAGGACAACGCCTCCCACAATGGAGGACGTGGAGGCAGTACATGTAGGATTTGTTTCAAAGTTTGTTTTAGACATATGGAATTAAAAAAAATTTTTTAATGGCTAGTTAATTTTCACCTACACTGTATACACCAGTAAACCAGTGACAGGATCGTGAGAGAATAATGTATAGTTATGTATGTTGGGACCAACAGCCAAAAAGATGTATACACACTTTAGGGGGAAAAAAACCTTGTATACATTTTTTATTACTAAATTTATTGCTGTACGTATATGACAGGGGTCGGCAACTTGCTGCTCCGGAGCCACATGTGGCTCTTTCATCCCTCTATTATAGCAATAGTGCATTTTTGTATTCAGGTTGACGGCTGAGTGCACGATCCAGTACACGCGATAAAAGGATGATGGCACACAGAAGCAGACGGCATTTTTGTTTTGCTGCAGGTGGATAATTTAAGTTTGATTTTCTTATTTCATAAACACGCGGAGGACTCAAATAGACATCGAGTATTTTATTTGAAAGTAACTTTCAACCCAAATTGTTCAAAATGTTTTTGTTGCACGCAGTTTTCTCTGTAGCAGTTCATTGATTTCATAAATGTAGAACACACTATAGTTTTATTTTTTATTTTTTATACAGAGCATTAAAGATAAAACATGATATTTGCAGTGTTATCTTCATTTTAGATATCAAAAGGTTTTAGTGGCTCCCGGTGTTTTCTTTTTCTGTGGGAAACGGCTCCAAATGGCTCTTTGTGTGTTTAAGGTTGCTGATCCCTGGTACAGTATATGATAATATTATTAAAGTTATATTAGTATAATGTATATATATAGTGTATATACTTTTTTCTGACTATATCGTGTATTGGTTTTTGGAAATCACTCAATAACCTGAGTCTATGTGTATAGAGACATATGAAATAGGTGTGATAAAACAGAAGTACTTCCTGATGTACGTCCCTGTTCTTTCCCAGAATGGGTGTATAAGCATTTAAATGAATGAGGTGGTTTACTGCAGCAGAGTCCCATGATCCTCACTCTCATGTGATTTATATAATTGTGCCCTCGCTCGCGCGCTGGATCATCGGATCAGGAGCATGGTGCGGGACTCTCTGGATAGTGGCTGTAGTTTAGTGGAACAAGTGCTGCACTTCTCTTACATTAGGTAGGTTATGGTACAGTATATTTGTCATATTAATATGTGTTAATATGTCCTGGAATGGTTATACAGTAATATAGTTAAGGAATGAGACGAGTTGATCATGTGCTGTAATTAAGTGTATTTAACTTTTTCTTTTTCTTTAATATGTGTGTGTGAGAGAAAGGAAGAAAGAAAGAGAGTTAAATCTCTAAAGACACAGTTCTGCGAATGCTCGAGCGAATGAGTTGTTGCTTTGTCGATTAAACCTATTTTTAGCACAAGACCTAATGAGCTCTAGGATTGAGGCAGCTCTGCAGCTCACTCTCGTTTGTTCACTGTTTTAAAGAGCATCACTTCACTGTGCATTCACTGTTTATCAGACCCAAGGTGTTGCCCAAGGCTTAAACACATGGATCTGTGTGTACATGTATACGGATTCTTACTGACTCATGTGTAAACACTTCCCGGGAAGGTGGGTGGCTTTTACCGTTAAGCGTGCACCTGCGACGTCTCTTAGCTATCAGTTTTTTTTCCTAGAATGTTGCTGCCTCATATCTCCTTTGTTCCCTCAGTGTAATCCTGAGCTCGTGTGGAGTTTCTCGTGTTCTCCGTATATACTTCTGGCTGCACTACAGGTCCTCAGGGTTCTCGCCGCCTCCAAAAACATGCCATTGTGTCCTGTCCAGAACGTGTCAATCCGTCACTCCTGTGGTTTTTACCCAGTGCTAATCCCTACACACACACACACACACACACACCAAGATACACCTCAGGCACTACTTGTAATTCTTCCCTAATTCTCCCAGTTTGTGTAGTAAGTACTTTTTTTCTCAGACGCCCGGGCTGCATGTGCTAGAGCACACTGCGACAGAAAGAGGAACATAATGTTGTTGTTGTTGTTTTTTAATTTTACTTCCTCTGGTGTGTTCTTTTAATTATAACCACATGAAAGAAGTCACAAGTTATACTGAAATTGAAAGCAAATGCAAAGGACAAATACATAGAAGTAAAAATCTTTTACTTCTTTTATAGTTTTAACAATTGACATTGTCGCAAAGCAGCTTTACACACTCAAAAGAATTATTTAAGTTTGTATGAAATGTGGGGGCCTTGCACCTCCAGGGTCTGGGTTCGATTCCCGGCCAGGCTCAATTCCCATCTCTGTGTGCATGGAGATTGCATGTTCTTCCCGTGCTTGGTGGGTTTCCTCCGGGTACTCCGGTTTCCTCCCACAGTCCAAAGATATGCAGGTT
>JAQMYL010000012.1:3843896-3856124 GCA_030014365.1 Clarias pachynema | reverse complement strand
TCCTAAATTTAAGGGAAAATTCTAAGAAAATGTCATAATTCTAAGAATTTTCTTAGAATTTCGTCACTAGGAGCAACGTTTAGGCTTAAGAAGCTTTGTGAATATGGGCCCAGGGCTCTCCGAGCTGTGTGAAACCCCTTGTGATCCACCGCTTGCCGTCTCTAATAAGAGCGGTATAGCTATGGCTTTTTACATACAAGCTGTCTTCGAGTCAAACTTTTGATTGTGCAAAATAACAGAACAAAGTTGAGACTTACAGGTAAGAGTAAAATCTTCCTTTATTTCTCTATATAATCCCCTGGTGCACTACTGCACTTAACTCAGTGTTACATTTTCTTTTCATTTTTGTGAAGCTGCTTTGAGACAATGACCATTGTTAATACACTTGAGCCATGATCGGACTGCCTGCTTCACATCTAAAACGCTGGCCTCTCAGGAATTCCTATAATGACCCAAACATGTGGAAATGGATTGGAGCGAGGACAGGACTGTACGGAGGATGTGACAATAACTCCCTGCCGAGTTCCTGTAACGTGCAAGTGGTGTTACGTGTACAGTTCACACAGACAGATGTGTCTCTGTGGCAAGTTGCTAACAAGTTATCAGTTGATTAGGTGCTTTACTTGTTAAATGACTGCAGTATGATCAACGCATATCCTAGAATCGTCAAGTTTGCACCAATGTTGCAAAAAATGTTTTACTGCGACTAAGAGTCTCATTACTGCACTGTGCTTGAAGTCTTCTGTAAATGTCACAATAAAGTCCATCACAAGTCCCGGTTTGACTTGAACGTCCCTCGTATGATTCCATTAACAAGAGAATGATCATTATGCCTGTGTTGCATTCTTGCTCAGTGGGTTCTGGTTGCTCTATACTTCTGGGCCCATATTCACAAAGCTTCTAAGAATTCTCTCAGAGAGCTCCTATCTTAGCTTAAAAAGTCCTAGCTGGGAGTCCTAGACTAAAAGTGATTTAGGAAACATTTAGAGCAACTCTAAGTAAGGATAGTACAAAAACCTTTATCTTAGTGAGGGGGTGTGGTTCACCCCGTTGCTAGGAATGATGCAGCAATTCAAGGACTGTGATTGGTTGATAAAAATTTTTATAATCATGACTACAGGCTACTTTATGCCAAGTTTCTAGGCTAAATACCTTAAAGTTAATTAAAACAGCCAAATGTTGAAAATGTGTCTACTTTTGAAGCAACCAATTTCCACACAGTAGTTACAATATTTAAGTTCTTACATTTATTTATCGACCGTACTGATTTTATTACTTTTAATCCATTTTAGATTGATGGGAGCAAACTGTCGCAGCTTTTACCAATTTACATGATTACAGGACAGTCTATTTAAGCTGCACTTTTGGATGGTATGTAGTCAACAATCCAAGAGAGATGGAACAAAGTAAGAAAAGGAAGAAACAGTGTTTACTTTTAGCTTTACGTTCAGTATTTGTAGAATATTTCTTCTTTCCACCATTTTGTCCTCTGCCATAGAAACTCTTAAGCCTCTTAAAAGTCCTCCTCTCTACTCTTAACAATTCTTACCTTAGGAGCTGTTTTTAGGGCTAAGATGTTTCGTGAATCATTTTTATCCTTACTAAGATTTAGTCCTAAATTTAACAGGAAATTCTAAGAAAATGCCATAATTCTTAGAATGTTCTTAGAATTTCGTCACTAGGAGCAACTTTTAGGCTTAAGAAGCTTTGTGAATACGGGCCGTGGTTAACAGAGAAAGTGCTAGATAATAAAACTAAGCTACAGAGTGGAAGAAGATCGCTGGAGGTACTGTAGGTCAGTAACCACAGCTCCAGGAAAGCCTTCAGTGGAATGTAAGAGAAAGAAGACGGAGTTCTCTGAGTGAGGCCGCATTAATCTCAGGCTGTGTACTGAAATAAGGAAACGTCATTAACTTCATAAAAAATGGCAGTCAGTGACGCATGATGCGCTCTCGCCCTGAGCACAGGTCAGTGCATGTTCCCGCTTTAACACACAGAACTCGACTCACCAGCTCATTATCGACTCCGATCTGGTGTGTGAAGTGTGTTAAGAATACAAACACGACTGCGATATTAGGTGAGAGCTCTGGAATAATAAAAGCAATATGTGCTGTAAATAAAGAAGGAATCAAGCATGCTCTGCGGTACCTTTACTGCTGTTATAGAGAATTAATTTCAACACCTTCTGACCAATCCCTACCCACAATGAAAAAAAAACAAACACAAAAACTGTCTATGAAGCTGAGCTTAAGTTGTGAGCTTCCCCTTCCTGACACCTGATCTGCGAAAACAAACATGTAACCATGACGACGCTGGATTTGTGCTCCTCCCCGCGTACCTGCTCACGCGGCGGCGTTCGATTTTACAACACAGAGACCCAAGCTTCAATTCATCAGTGCAAAGCATTGTAGAAAATGTGAATAAATGATTAATCCCTGCAGGCTATAAATAATTCATTATGCATTCATACACATTTGTCCATTCCATAGTTTAAGAGGAGAAGCAACTCTCTCTCACACACACACACACACACACACATACGCACACATACGCACACATACGCACACACACACACACACACAGACACGCAAGTGATGGATCATTGCGTAAGCTATAAATGTAAAAGATGTACTAATGGCCTGAGCACGGCTGCACAACGTCACATTTAAATCTGCTCATAACTCAGGGATAAAGGTGACCTCAGCCTCGATGTGCAGGAACACATTCCCGCCTCTCTCAGGGTAGCTGCATCTCGCCAGACTGCCCCCCAGAGGGGTATTAACACTGCTGCAGCACGCAAGGGCAAAAGGTTTAGCTGAGAAACACAACTGTGTTCCCTTAGAGACTCAAGTGCAGAGGAGGCGTGTCCTGTGTGCCTGTCAGTCTCAGAGAAGGAGGCGTGTCTTGTGTATCTGTCAGTCTTAGAGAAGATGGCGTGTCTTGTATACCTGTCAGTATCAGAAAAGGTGGCATGTCCTACTGTATATACCTGTAAATTTCAGAGGAGGAGGTGTGTTGGTCTTAATAAAGTCATACAGTCATACCTGTCAGTATTAGTAAAAGAGGTGTGTCCATTGTACTTATCAGCCTTAGTGATGGGGGTGTGGCCTTTTGTGTCTATTATTATAATTTATTTGTGTTCTTTAGCCTGATCAAAAACAAACAATTCTTGTTCAAGTTGCTGTATTTATTTATTTATTGTTACTTTATTGTACTTGTTATGTAAAAAAAGTTGTTTGTTTAGAATTGTCAAGATTTTACAGAATCAAATCGGCATCAAGGTATCGTGATAATATTGTATCAGAAGATCTCAACCATAGTTAATACTAAGCAATCTCTCTCGCTCTCTCTCTCTCTCTCTGTCTGATTGGCTGCAGGTTCTATCAGGTGAGGGCGGGGCTGAGAGTGTCACCACATGTTCCACACAGGTTCATCACCACAACACCTGGACACACAGGTAAGATCTATTCATCTGTCCAGCATGTGTTCATATTCTCCCTGGGACAGGACAGACTCGTGTCCTCTGTATCAGTCAGTCTCAGTGAAGGAGGCGTGGCCTCTGTATCAGTCAGTCTCAGTGAAGGAGGCGTGGCCTCTGTATCAGTCCCAGTGAAGGAGGCGTGGCCTCTGTATCAGTCAGTCTCAGTGAAGGAGGCGTGGCCTCTGTATCAGTCAATCTCAGTGAAGGAGGCGTGGCCTCTATCAGTCCCAGTGAAGGAGGCGTGGCCTCTGTATCAGTCCCAGTGAAGGAGGTGTGGCCTCTGTATCAGTCAGTCTCAGTGAAGGAGGTGTGGCCTCTGTATCAGTCAGTCCCAGTGAAGGAGGCGTGGCCTCTGTATCAGTCAGTCCCAGTGAAGGAGGTGTGGCCTGTGTATCTATCAATGAAGGGGACACATGGTCACTTTACCTGTCAGTCACAATGGATCTTATTAAACCAGCTTTACATCGTCTCCTCTTGACCCTCCAGAGATGTTAATGTATCTTTCATTCATTCTTTCTGTACTCACTCCTAATCCCATCACTTGTACTGTATCATCTCAGAAGGAGAAACATACTCGTCTAATGACAGAACATCACCTCTTTCCGTCTCTTCCACTAATCCACTTCATTCTCTGCTCTGCATTCCCCATTTGTCCTTTCTTGTTAATCTCCTCCAGTCCAAGGTCAGCCTCTGATCTCAGTCATCGCTGAGCATCTCTCTCTCTCTCTCTGTTCTAAATGCTAATGCGTTTTTCCTACTTTCCTACTAGCGCGCGGCTCGGCCTGCTGTAATCTCTCTGCGCACGTATGCACTTAATAAGGATGGAGAGAGCGGGGCTGTAAAACACCGTGCACACTGTTTACGGTCTGGAGAAAAAAACACAACTTTTCCAGGGAAAGTGCACACTCTTCTTTTTGTCTCGAGACTCTTTAGTAAAAACAGGAACTCGACCTAATAAACGAGGGTCTGGTCTTTACTGCGTGTATAAAACCTGATCCTTCGCTGTCTTACACACAGATCAGTGTGCTTACTACAGCAGAGACATAACAACAGTACTCACTGTATGAGTTTAAATCAAAGTTCAATTCTAAATAACATGAGACTCCAGCATGAGGTGTTAAGCTTGTTTATTTTTATGTGATTCTGGGTAACTACAGTAGGCGAAATCAATAAATCACATACTATATCAGGAATTTGAAGCGAATCTGAAATATTAAGAATGCTCTACAGAAGTAAAAAATAAATCACTGCAAACAGTCACTGTCAAATTATACAAGTATACTCGCTCATACAAGTATCTCTCCTTCTAAACAGACTCAGTGTTCCCAGTCATATTTATCTACTCATCATCCACCCTAATCTGCACTGACCTTCATTACATTTCAGTCATTTTTTGCACAGCTGCCACTTTAATTATCATATCTCAGCTGCACATCTCAATTTGCACTAGTCTGTCCACTGAACATCCATCCATATTCGCCTTGATTTTGCACATATTCATGTCTTTCTTCATGTTCAAGGGTGAGTCCAAAATGAACTCTGGTTATATTGAACTTTCGGTTAACCGCACTGTCTTATCAGCGCTTTCCGTTCGAGGCTACTGTCCCCCCGGTCACTGCTGTGCAAGTGTGAACGTGTTACATCAGTGCATTTGTAACTACAGTGCGAGCAAATGGACGCCCCATATGTGGTTTGCATGAAAGAAGAGCAGCGTGCAGTAATTAGTTTTTTGTGAATCACTGATTGAGGGTGTACCCGGTGCCGAAACAACTCATAGCATGAACAGAAGCATTTGGATATCTGCAAAGTGATACTCTAAGGAAGGTGAAAGTTGAATCAGGGTAAAAGAGAATCATTACTGGTGACCAAACACGGATTCATCACAACGAGTCTGAGGGTAAACGGAAACATCCCCAATCACCGAGTGCAAAAGTCAATCATCAGCTGGAAGATTCATCAACACTAACAGTTTTCTGTGATTTTCATCTGAAGGGCCAGAAGTATTGGAACATCATCAGTAAAAAGCTTCAACAATCAACAGTGCTCGTTACAGTGAGACGCTTATTGAAGAGCTGAAGACAAAACTTAGGATTAAACACAGAGGACTGATATCCAAGAGAGTTGTGATCTTCATCTATCTATCTATCTATTATGGAATAAAGCACTCAGGAGTACGCTCTTATAGGAAAATAATCAACTAATGGGGTGTGATAAAGCAGAGTCAATGTTACTGCACCAACGTTGATTCATTTCCTATAATATCAGTAAAGACTCCTCTCACACCACAGCAGTGATTCTTTTTCTTCTTCTTCTGGCTGCTCCTGTTAGGGGTCGCCACAATGAACCATTTGTCTCCATCTAACTCTGTCTTCCACATCTTCCCTTGTCACTCCAACCTCCCGCATGTCCTCCCTCACCGCAGCCATACACCACAGCAGTGATTACAGTTTGTGAAATCGTAATTAACTTCATATAATTAAATGTAAAGAAAGCGTAAAACTCCTCTGAAGATGTCAGAAAAACGTAAAAGTTATAAAACACTGACACTGGAGACTCCTTCCATAAATGTTGCATAAGTTACTATAGAAACAATAACATATTATATTAGCTGAGGTTCTAGAAAATGATTTCAATGAAAACTATTTCTGACCGATCAGATTTCAGAATTAGTGTTGCTTTTTTAGTGAAGATGTGCTGCATTAGATTAGGCTGACGAAGAGCGAGAGAGAGAGAGAGAGAGAGAGAGAGAGAGAGAAGTACATGTCTCAGCACATTGTGTCTCTTCAAAGGTAAAAAATCAGCAGTGAACCGTTCTGTTCTTTCCATCACATGCTGAGACCAGATCTCATCCTCCACGCCTTTCTTTCTCTCCTCTCTCCATCTTTTCCACTTCACCACTCCCCCCACCTCTCTCTCTCTCTCTCTCTCTCTCTCTCTCTCTCTCTCGCTCTTCCTCAGCCTAATCTAATGCAGCACAGTAGCACAAACAGCGCTGCTTTTCATTAAAGTCACACGGGGAACTGTGATTTTCAGCTGCAAAGGATAATTCCTCTCATTTTTTTTCTCAGATTTTCTTGAACGTAAAGTAATTTTTTTTATAACACTGGATTTCTATGGGGATATTTGGTTTAATAAAATTTACCAATAAAACCTGACAACAAAACATGATATAGTTTAAAGTATGTATTTAATTTAACAGTGAAATTTACATTTACTGATGAAAATAAAATAATAGTGAAATATACCAATCACGCTATGATGAACAAAGGAACCAATTGTAAACAGGTCGTGAGAATGTACCCTCTTCATATCTCTGATTGGCTGGTTTTGTCCCTCCTCCAGTCTTTAATTGGCAGGTTCTTTTGCTCTGGCCTCTGATTGGTTGGTATTGCCCCACTTCCGGTCTCTAAATGGCTGGCATTGTCCCTCCAGGCTCTGATTGACTTGTGTTGTCTCTCCCGGCTCTGATTGACTGGTTGTCCATCATCCAGTTTCTGATTGCATGGTAATTTCCCACTTTTGGGCTCTGATTGGCTGGCATTGTCTCTCTGGGCTCTGATTTTCCCCGCTTCCGGGCTCTGATTGGCTGATGTTGTCCCTCATCCATTTTCTGATTGGCTGGTATTTTCCCGCTTCTGGACTTTGACTGCTTTGTTATTGTCCCTCCCTGGTCTCTGATTGGCTGCCGCAACTTGAGCGAGCACAGCATGGTGATAAAAAGTCTTTAATATTCTCATGGCTTTACTGTTAGAGGATCTTAATCTTAATCTAACCACAAGTCTAAAACCGTGTAAGGACGGGTTCACCATCCTGGGGGAGTGGACCATGCTGCCTTTATATTGACATAAAGAATTATAAATGTTCCCTTAGATCATTTTTTACAATTTTGCCATGGATGCACATTTATCCATGTGCAAACACGCTGATGATTCCTAGAACTCTTTCAGCTGAAGTAAGTTTGCTAAAAGAGCTTTAAATAGAAACTAGAGGCTTTTCCACTATCTACATGAATCCAAGTTCTCCCGCACATCTACTGTACACCTCCACTTGTCCTCAACCCCAGAGCTGAACTTGCACACATGATGACGACATTTTAGACCCCTTCAGATTCTCTCAAATAAAATTTATAAACTGAATAAAGGGATTTTTTTTTTCATATTTATACATGCTGACTCATTCTCTCATTTCTCTCTTTTTCTGTAGGCGAGTGTAGTTTCACAAAGGCCGGAGTGCACGATGGAGTTGTGTTCGGACGGATATTTCAGATCCTGTACAGGAACGAGGAGGTTTCGCTGGAGGACCGGGCCATCTTTCGGGTCCACCTGCTCCTGGACGGAGAGAGGGTCAGTCTCACTGATTTCACATCATGGGATTGGAAACCACTCTAATTCACATTAGATCAGTTACAGCAACATCAGATCAGTTTTAATGGAACTATCAATCACTCTCACTGATTTCAGATCAGACTCACTGATCTCTTACCTCTGAAGCATTAGGGATAAATGTAATAAAACCAGATCTACTGATTTTGAAAGATTTGATGCTTGATATCAGCCTGTGTAACTCTATATCAGCCTCACTGACTGGAGATCAGCCTTACAGATCTCAAAGATTAGTCTCACTGACATCAAAAATCAGTCTAACTGATCTAGGACCAAAGGTGGGCAAAGGACATAAAACCTGTACTTGAGTAAAAGTAGATATTCCGAAGGGCAAACATTACTCAAGTAAAAGTAGAAGTCCTCCATTTACTTGTGTGACTGAGTTTGTTTCTAGTCTTTCGGCTGTTCCCATTGAGGGGTCGCCACAGTGGACTAACTGATCCGCACAACAATTTGGCACAGTTTTTACATCGGATGCCCTTCCTGACACAACCCTCCCATTTTATCCGGGCTTGGGACCGGCACTGCATCCAGTGGCTGGGGTTTGGGCATTGGCTGGGAATCGAACCCGGGCCTTTCGCATGGTAGGCGAGAAACCTACCACTGAGCCACCAATGCCCCACTACTTAACTGAGTAAAAGTATAAAAAAAGTACTCACCTTCATATTTACTTAATTATCAAAAGTACAGTATTTGTACTAGCTCACAGTAGCTTTCTCTCTCTTTCTCTCTCTCTCTCCTTTCCCATTGTGAATTACATTATTAGGCAGGTCTTGGAAGAAAGGAAAGTTATGCAATTACGCCTAATAGTTAGTTCAAGTACAACACAAAACGTGTGGTTGGGTAACACAAATCCATGCAAAAATCCTCTAATAAAACTATTCAAGTAATAAATGTTTACTCACCTTCCACCTCTGCCTAGGACCAGCCTCATAAACCCTTAAAAAACAGTCTCACTGATCTGACATACTGTAAACCCTGTGTTGACCCCAAAAGATCATACCTAGTACAGTATCTCTACTGTATATCTCTTACACAGATCTGAGATCAGCCTTCATAAGATTAGTCTTACTGACCTACAATATTAGCTTCAGTATATACCATACAGTATATTTGTCTCACTGACCTGAGATCAGACTCACAGATCTCAAAGATCATTCTAGCTGAGATGATATACAGTAAGCCTCATTGGCCTTAAATATCACACTCAGTTTCCCCGACATCAAAGATCAGTCTCACTCACGTGAAATATTAGCTTTAGTGCCCATAAATCTGCCCCACTGACCCATGACCAGTGTTCCCAACATCAAAAAACACCAACCTGAGATTGACTTCACTGACTCAATTATAAGAAGAGCCTCACGTGCCTGGGATCAGCCCTACTGACCTCAAAGTTCAGCAACAATAATAATTTTTTGGTGCGTCTCTTATAATGTCTTATATAACTAGCTATTTTAACTAATTATAATGCTTCTTTGCATCATTGATTTTAATAAAAACACGAACAAAACCCATCACAGTTTAACTTCCAGTTCCGACACCTGCACACTGCATGTCACATGCCACCCAAATCAGCACAGCGCCCCAGAGCACATCCCATCGCTTGGCTTATTTTAGCTCTTATTAGTGTAAGAAAACTGAAGACACCTGGAAAAGTCAACCTTATAACACCTTTCCTAATTTTAGACACGTCAGCTGTGAGTGTGGTGTCTAGAAAGAGAGAGAGAGAGAGAGAGAGAGAGAGAGAGAGAGAGGGACTAATGAAAAAGGTGACTGTTTTAAATCAGATCAGCCTTCACACTCGCTCACCAGCTCACACTCTTCTACTTTTTCTCTCTTTTGCTGCTAAAAATAACTTCTCATTTTCCTAGAGTGTCTGTTTAATCAATATGTACGTGACAGTAATTGGAACAGGCTAGTGAGGTTGGATCAGATGTGATGTAATCCATGTGTGTGTGTGTGTGTGTAGTGACTTCAAATGAATCTATTCTCTTCTTTCTGAGCTCTCATAACTTTCTACAGTCACAGTGCTTATTAAATAGATTAACCGTAAATCTGCTATTCGGTTTAATCGAGATAACGTCGAGCAAATGAGAAACGTCGAGATCAGACATTTACATCACTGTGGCGGAACTGTACTTTCATTACAGCTGGTCCTAACACGAAGGACGATTTATTAAAATAATAATTAGTTCTGCACCTGTTCCCACCTACAGTTAGTGCTCATGTACAGTTTATTGCACAAACAATGACCTCTTATTAAATGTGTATAGAAAAAAGAAAATGTAAAATGTGATGTGTGCTGCTGAGTGGATATAGATAGTACCAGTACCATGCTAGTACCATGTAAATCAAACAGTAATTATTATCATAACTATTGCTTTTACATTGATAGTTATACTACTGTTACTCGTCTTAAAAATGCTCCAAATAATAATCATAATGGCATAGTATTACCGCGGTACTTCACACATTACCATGGTAGGCATCATAGGACTGTATAAAGTACCAACGAAGATACTGTAGCGCTTCAGATGGTACTGTGGTAGTGCTATGGTGTGTACTATGTACAATGTAACAGTATAATGTAATAACAGTACGATGTTGCGTACTATGGTACTTCTAGGTTACTACAGTGGCTACCAAAGTTCAATATACACTATGGTGGTATTGTTTCAATATACACTATGGTGGTATCATACTACATGTACTACCGTATATCATCAACATGCGCCATTGGACCTTCAGGGTACCTTGACCCTGTAGCTTGCTAGTGTGAACGTAAAGTCAAACATCAGCAGCTTTTCTGTCATTAGGATTAGATTGGATGTCTTGGAGTTGGAGTCTTAATTGGAGCTGAACAGTTAATTAGATATTATTGATTATGCGGGTGATGAACGCTTCAGTGATGCAGAAATGGTGCGTGATGGTCATTTACTTAACGACTTATTCCCATTGACGTAGGGGAGTTACATTGAATTTGAGGGCCATCCAGGGAAGGTTCTGGACAAGTGTGATATTCAAGGACATGAACCACGTCTTTTCTTGAAAGTAAGTGTTAGGATCAGGTAGTGAATGTATGAAATCGATCACTTTAATCAAAAGGTAATTAAGTCCAGTTTGTTAATACTTCTCGAGGGTATCCGGACACCACCCATCACCAACTATCATAGGCCAACATGCTCCAAGTATTGACATTTTGGCATTAAAATGGTTTGGATTGATAGCTAGTTGCTTTTGTGTTTTTTTTTTCTTCTTGTTCCAGGTGGAGGAGGCACTGAATGAAGTGGACTTCCAGCTGAGACTTGACCTGCACTTCACAGATGTAGAGCAACAGTACGTTTTGCTGCAGATGCTATCCTTTGCAGTCTTGCTTTTAATAGATTTTAACACAGTTCGTGAAATGGATAAACCAAATGAATCAATTGTTGATTGTGCATTTACTCATCTAATCAGTAGACTCGATACGTTTCAGCCATCATGGATTTGCTAGTTACTGTATGTCTAGACTGCATGCTGTTATGCAGTTGAGTTACAGCAGAGTATTAGTAAAGAGGCTGTCAAAAATTGAGAAGTGTCTAAAGTGTCAAAAAGAAAGATGGATGCAAATGCAGGTGAAAAAGAGCGAAAGCGCAGTTCAAACATGTAATCCCAAAACAGTCAGACTTTCTGTCAGTAACAGTACATGGGCAAGGATAAAAATAATAATAATGATAAACAAAACCAGACCAGCAATCAAATGCATAAAGGCTCGGTAAGCGAGGTATGAGGCACACTGAGCACAGATTCACACAATGCATCTGCAAACAGAGTTTATTTATGGTGTCGAGTGCTGCTTGTGAGGAGATGTGTGTTTGTATGAGGTATTGTGGAGCTTGTGGTGTTTTTTGGAAAGTGTATTTGTTGGCTGATTCAGGCAAGTCCTTGATTATAGCTTTTATTTGTAACCAGTTCTAGCTTTTTTTATTGTATTTAAAATGAGAAGAAAAAGGATGTCAGTCATAAAACATGTTGCTTTCCATTTTATTTTACACAATACAATGCAGATTTACCTTTTTTCATTATATTTTTACATTGCAGATTTTACACTATACACTGCAGACTTTGCAAACTAGACTGCAGGATTTACATTTCGTTCTGCAGAACTATATAACATTTTACATAGCAGGTTTTATACTTTACACTGTGGACTTTACATTCCGCGCTGCAGACTTTACATTCCGCGCTGCGGACTTTACATTCCGCGCTGCGGACTTTACATTCCATACTGCGGACTTTACATTCCGCGCTGCGGACTTTACATTCCGCGCTGCGGACTTTACATTCCGCGCTGCGGACTTTACATTCCGCGCTGCGGACTTTACA
>JAQMYL010000012.1:3819311-3835078 GCA_030014365.1 Clarias pachynema | reverse complement strand
AGTTGAGGTATACCTATGATGAAAATTACAGGCCTCTCTCATCTTTTTAAGTGGGAGAACTTGCACAATTGGTGACTAAATATTTTTTTGCTCCACTGTATACTGTATATTTTCATGACTCATTACATTTTGTCTTTCTACATACGCCCAGATTTCCAGCAAAGAAAAAAAAAGCTTAAACCTTATCTGTAAATGTTATTCCAGCCTTGATGCTAATCCCAACTTTAAAACCAAACTTCAACTTTAACCCAAGTACACAAACATTTAAACTACACCAATACTGTATATATTTAATATAACCCCAATCCAAACTCTTGAACGATCAACCGTGACACCAAAATTAAAGAGTTTTATGCCTCCAACCCTCAGTCCTTACCCCAGCCCTGAACCCTAAATTGCAACATTTAATTCTAACCCTAACCTCAAGCTCAACTCATCACATTTAGATCTTAACCCTAATTATAAAACATTAACCCCAACCCTTTAACCCTAAGAATAAACCCTAAACCATCAATCCCAGCCCTAAGGCTAATCCCTCAACCCTAAACCCTTAGTATAAACCTTCAACTTAAATTGTCAACCATGAACCCCAAAACTTAATCCTACACCCTCCGGCCTAATTCCTTAACCCCTAGCCTAAACCCTCAACTTTAACTCTAAACCATGATCACTTAAAACTACTGTACACCCTCAGCCCCAATCCCTCAACCCTAAACCCAAAGCTGAAACGCTCGGCCCTCAACAATATATCCTAAATTAATTTAAAATCCAAATCTAAAGCCCACTCTAGAACCTCAAGCCTGAATCCTTAACTCCAACTCTAAACTGTTGACCCCAACATTTAATCCTACACCCTCAGCCCTAATTTCTCAACTCTAAACCCAAAGAACAAACCCTCAATTTGAAACCCAAGTAAAAAGCCCACCCCAGAACTCTAAGCCTAAATACTTTATCAACCCTAAACCCTGAACTCCAGCTCAAAACCATAAACCGCAACATTTATCCCTACGTCCTCAGCCCTTACTCGTCAACCCTACAGTACACCCTAAACACTTAACCCCGGCAAAAAACTCTTAAAACTCTCTAAAAACATTTAACACCTACAGTATTCCCAACCCTACAGCACAAGTTTAATTCCTCAGCCACAGTTTATCTGAAAAGGATCGCCATGCCTGTAGGCTTTCATTCCAGCCAAATAGGGGGCACACTTGATAATTGATTGGAGACAAAGATGAAAAAGTGAAAGTAGTCGGAGTCCTTTCTTATTGGTGTGAAAGCTCCCAGCAACACTTGCTCTTTGTGGACAAGATTGGGGACGCCTGTCTTAAACCCTCAGGCCTAAAGCCCTACCCTAATCCCTAAGCATAAACATTAATCCCAGTAATAAATCTTTAAATCCAGCCCTAACCCATTTAGACACTGTAGTAATATCATCACCATCAGTGGCAGAAACACACATGGTTCATTTTTTAAACAAATATTTTAATCCAGAACAGCTGATCCATAAAGTTTTTGCACTCCATGGACTTTAATTCAAATCTACAAACATGATTGTACAATTTATAATAGTAAGATTTTTACTGAAGGAATCTTAATGAAGTATCATAAATGAGGCCCATATGCTGTAAATCACCCTCCCATTGGCTCGTTACACATTTTTGCTGAAATTATTTGTAATTACAGCTGGCACGGCTGCGTCTGTCCCCATCATCCATGTTTCATCCACACCATTTCTGGACCATAGATATTTGTGTGTGCTCAAGTGCCAATTAACCTGGTGCCGATAGGTATTGAGTGTGTTGTTCCTGTCACCAGGATGTCTGGAGGTCACACTGTATTTATATCCGCCACGTGCACTCGCGCAACACACGTTCTTCGTTTAACAGCTCTAAGCTTGCTGAGTTAAGTGCTCTCCTGTATGTTTGATCTTCTTGTAAATATCGAGCTCCAGACTAGACCGAATGGGTTCACAGCTGCTGGGCTAACAGCACAGAACAAGAGAGAGAGAGAGTGAGAAAGACAAGAGGCATTTATAAATGTCTACACTGATTTCACTAATGACTCAGTGAAGAGCTGACTGTGCACTGACGAGTGTCATACATACTTTGACATTGACATACTTCCTTATGTCCACTCAAAAACTGTTTATCAGTTATCAAAATGACTCAAACGGCCATAATATTATCATCTTATTTTCCGAAAGTTGTAAGAACGATGAGTCACAATAGCACCAGTCAAAAATGTCGGCCAAAAACACCAAAACACCTCAAAATCACCAATTAACAGCACCTCAGATTAGAGCAGTTATAAAGGCTTTACAGAACATAAGTAGCAGATACATCTCAATAGATTATTGTATCTTTTAACGATGCAGAAGGAGCTAAAAATCAGGAACGACCACAGAATTAGGACGTGTGTCCAAACCTTTGACTGGTGGCGTATATAAAATGAACCATTTCGACATTACCAGTGTAATGTGATGTGTTGGGAATCAAGAACTCACGCTCTTTTAGTACACACTGCTCTAAATGAGGCGTTCTTATATGATAAGCACTATACAGTAGGGCGTATATCACTGCTCTGTTCTATATGAAAGGTTGTTCACATGGACTTGAATTGGTGATATGTTCAAAGTAAAGTGTCGTAGAATTCCAAACTGGTGCAACCATCTGCGGTCGGGCTTAAGATGATGAAAGTCACATGAAACCATGAAAGTCACATGATTGATTGTCTTAATGCATGTATCTTATATATGTACAGTATGCAAGAACAGACAAGAAGACAATCAATAACAAGATCACAGGACATGTCT
The DNA here is from genome assembly GCA_030014365.1 of Clarias pachynema. Lineage (NCBI taxonomy): Eukaryota > Metazoa > Chordata > Actinopteri > Siluriformes > Clariidae > Clarias > Clarias pachynema. The sequence continues at coordinate 3,832,266 of JAQMYL010000012.1, read as the reverse complement.
GGGACCCAGTTGAAAAACAACACGCTGGTATAAAAATCTCCCTTGTGTGTTTGGTTTAGCATCACAGACTGCTCTGGGCTTCCACCCAGAAAAATGTCGGACAGATGATTCAGAGGTGTGAAAGCATAAGCGAATGCTGTTTAAGCCATCAGCCGAGCTTTATTTAGTGTTTGAAGCTTTTATTCAAGCTAAGCCTGTATTTGTCACATATACATCACTGCAAAGTGGAATTCTTTTCTTCACGTATCAGAGCACAGGGTCAGGAGCAACTCTGGGGCTTGAACAGCTGACGTTCTGATCAGTGCCACACCGAGCTACTGTATCACTGCCCCTAGAAATAGGGGATAGTAACTGTGGCTTAACGTATAGAAAATTGCACAAAGGCGAGCAACAATGCCCACCGGGTTGGCACGAGTCACAGCTAAATGGGAAAACAGCCTACCTGTCTGTCTTCCGTTCCCAGTTGTGTGACAGGTGAAGATACTGTACTATCCAATATACTATTGAGGAACACATTTACCTTTAGGCATTTGACAGACGCCCTTATCCAGAGCGACTTACATTTTAGTCTCATTATACATCTGAGGGTTAAGCAGTTGAGGGTTAAGGACCTTGCTCAAGGGCCCAACAGTGGCAACCTGGTGGTCGTGGGGTTTGAACCTGAGACCTTCCGAACCGTAGTCCAATATCTTAAACACTGAGCTATCCCTGACACCTGTTGATTGGGAGACACTCTACCAGCGGTTCTCAACCCTAGTCCTGGAGGACTTCTTGCCTCGTACATTTTAGCTTTTGCTCCACTCCCAGCACACATGATTTAACTTATCATTTAAATGAATTAATAATTAACTTAAATGATTCATGGACTGGCACCCCATCCAGGGTCTACCCCGCTCATGCCCCACATCCCCTGAGTTCGACTCCAGGCATCCTGTAACCCTGTGCAGAATAAACAGTGTAGGGAGTGAATGAGCAATTAATTAATGATTAAATAATGATGAATTAATTAAAATGTGCAGGACAGCGGGTCCTCCAGGACTATTGTTGAAAACCACCGTGCTACAGTACAATAATGTACCTACTGTATGTAGCTATTCATTAGGACTTATAGCTGTTTATGACATTTATCTCATGCAACATGCACACTGAAATCTTCATCTTTTAGACAACCTCAACTGGCTGTGTGTTATCTATTTTTAATTTGAGTTTAAGCTCTTGTGTATCATAAATGGGTAAATGGATGAAATATATATTTTTTGCTTGTGGTTTCTAATATAAGTCATAGCTGCTCTTGAACGATATCACCTGCTGTTATGAAAACGATGCTTTCTAGCAGACAAACTCTCTATGGTGTGTCCAATCAGCAGTCTGACTAAAGCTGTGCATTCCTGTTGGGGTATACTTTAAGATTTTTTTCTTAAGATTTTTTTTACTGTTCTGTCCTGGAGGAAATGACAGGGCAGAAATTTTAAGAGGAGACAGTAAAACCTGACCTTCTGTACATGTGTGTGTGTGTATATACAGGGCAGTTTTTACGTGGCATCAGAGAACTGCCTACAGCGAGCTCATACGTGGCACCGGACTCTCTGTCGCCTCCTGCTGGCTGCTTATAAGGGCCTGAGCTTCTACTATACACTGCTGATGAAGGACAATCCGGAAATGCAGCGTTGTGAGATAGGTACGCTCGCAACGTTCACACAACATTCATATAATAATCGAAATGTACACAGTGTGTCCCAAACTTACATTTAACTTTAATGTCAGTTTTAGCATAATGTTAAAATCTCACCTTAAATTTCTTTTGTGTTTTATTTCTTATTGGAAAAACAATGCAAGATACTACAGTATAATGGCCGTTGACTCAGTTGTGCATTAATTATTATAATTATTTAAGAAAAAGTATACAGATCATAAGCACATTTGGATGAGCTTATTACATTTGGAGATTATTTGTGTCATTCTTCCCATAGAGGAGCTGCTGGTTGAGGAAACACTGAACAAACTCACCAATGAGTTACAGGTTCGTAAAAACTTACTTCTATTCGAAACCCTGTAGTAGATGTTGAAAAAGATTACATACACGTTCTTAGCTCTGGCAACCTGCAGATCGCATTCTGGTGTAGGAAAGTAATCTACTTTGGGCTTCTGTAACAGCAACTCTGATTCATCACACAGCGCCATCGGTTAATTGTTTTACCATAACAGTATTATACAGTACACGGTTATTTATTCCTTAATTACCACTGCATATTCACAACAACTTAATTTCTATTAACTAATCATTCCTATTGGCGGCACGGTGGCTTTAGTGGTTAGTACTGTCGCCTTGCACCTCTAGGTCCTGGGTTCGATTCCCATGTCGCGTCTGTGTGCATGGAATTTGCATGTTCTCCCCGTACTTGGTGGGTTTCCTCCAGATTCTCCGGTTTCCTCCCACAGTCCAAAGTCATGCATATCAGGCAAATTGCCATTCCCAAATTGTCCATAGTGTGTAAATGTGCGTGTGTATGTTGACCAGAGGTCCTAACATGGTCATACAAAATGAGAATAAATACAGTGGTCGCCATTATCCTCCACGGTCCCTAGTTGGACTACAGAGGTTAGATGAATGGATGGAATTAGTATCACAAGCATTTCTAGAATACCTTGGAATAGTTAGTACATCTACTTTTTGATATCAGGTAATAATAGCAAGGTGGCATAGTGGTTAGCACTGTGGCCTTGCACCTCCAGGGTTAAGGGTTTTAGTCCTGACTTTGGGTCTGCTTGCAGAGAGTTTGCACATTCTTTCCATGCTTGGTGGGTTTCCTCTGCTCACTCTGGTTTCCTCTTATAGTCCAGAGACATGCAGAGTAGGCTACGTGGTGTTTCCAAATACCCTGTATTATGGGGTGGTACACATCCAAGGTGTACATGTACCCCACCTAGTTCCCCGCAGTATAGAGAATGGTATACTTAAATGCCCAGTATAGAGAGTGAGTGAGACAATGAAAGGAAAGGCAGAAAGGAAATTAGGACTAGCCAATGTGTATGAGTTGTCTATCGCAGTCAACATGTCTCTTATATGTTTCAAATTGTATATACAGTATTAGCTCACATATCTTTGTGTTATATCATAAGTGTTCATTAACATTCTAACCTATTATGTCAGGTTAATTTTTTCTCTTGGTATCTTCAGTTACAGAGTGGTCATGAGAAGGTCGCTGAGCAGATCTCTCGTGATCTCTCTCAGCTGTGTGCCAGGCTCGCGACTCTTTGGGCTCAGTTTCTAGAGGCAGCAGTTCCTAATCCCCAGGTCCGCAGCTACCTCGCCCAGGAGCACCATAAGCTCAGGGTGAGTGGGTCATCTGTTAGGAATACCTAATAATTCTTTTATTATAAAAAAATAATAATAATAACTGCTTGTAGCCAGTAATGTAAGCTGTAGGTTCAATTTGGTTCATAACACAATTTTTAGTCACACATTGGATCATTTTTTTGGATCACCAAACGAGGGTGAAACAAATCTAATTTTCTGATCCCTTTTTTATTATTGTAGAAGTTTAAGAACAGTTAAAAAGAGTTTTTACCTGGTGTATTAAAAATCAAATAGAAACAACATTCAAGATGTCCAATATTTAGCACAAGTAACATTTTATTTCCCACTATAAATGTTAATCTTTACAGTTATCCTGCGGTTTCAGCACAGATCCATTACTTCACTACTAAGCATGGTTTGCCACCAAGAGTGTATTATATTGCAGGTAAAATGCCAATAAGGATCTCTACTTTTAAGAAAATTCAAAAGATGCTTAGAGTTTAGTCCATTTACTAAATGGCTCCCTGTTGCATTTTCTTCTCAGTGTGACAAAAACTGTGGTGTGAGAGAGCGGTAAACTTTACAGGAAGTGCATCACAAATAATTTGTTTCTAAAGCACTTAAAAAAGAGTTACTGTACAGTGTATTACTGCAGAAATGCCATATGCTCTAAAGGTTTATACCAATAAACAAAAAGAGTGAAATAAAAAAAAAATGGATGTGATGCACAAAATCTTTAAAACTAGTTACTTAAACAGATCAGCCATAACATTATGGCCACTGAACCGTGACCTGAACAACATTGATCACAAAATAAATATATAAATTATGGTCATCTAAGGCTCGTCCATGCCGAGGGGCACCAAAAGCCAGCTCGTCTGGTCCGATCACACTGAAAAGCCAATGCAGTACAAACCACCAAAATTAGTCAATCCTCACATGGAGCCCAGCAGGCAAAGAGACTAAGGCTGTTGAGCATATTCCTCATATTCCAATCCAATCCAACCCCCATCGGATGCGCCAGACAAACAAGTCTGATCCATGGAAGACCCACCCTGCAACCCAAGGTACCCAAAGGATCCACTGCTGACATCGTAGTGCCAGACACCACAGCACACCCCAAGAACCCTGTGGAGCCCATCTCCGAGGGGGCCAGAACTGCCCCAGTGGCACATGGGGAACCTAAAACATAGCAGGCTCCAATGCTCATGCTTTTAATGTTATGGCTGAATGAAAATTGATATAAAAATGTATTTAGTGCCAGATTCATAAATACACTTATTATGCTTAGTTTAAACTTATCCTCTAGTTTATACCTGTATACAAGCTCAACAAGTGAAAGAGCAAGTGGACATTTAGCGATACACTTTAGTGCAGTATTAATCCAGATTAAAATCACTGTTCTAACATTTACCCATCCACTTTATTGGCCACGTTCCTCCTTCTGCTTAAATGTCCTGAGGGAATCTCTAATCTCCTTTCGTAACCTTTATTGCAAATATTATATGGACCATAGAAGTCAGTAGAGCTGTAAAAGGAAATCAAGAGCAGATAGATATTTTAATACATCTTTAATGTCCTTAGACAATACCCTGGGAAAACCAATAGTCAGTGTAATGGTTTTATGATCACATTTGAAGAGAAGCCAAGGAACCTGGATAGAAAGTAATTACTCCAGCATGAGGATTAGCAAGTCTGGCTCAGTATAGAGTAAAGTGACCGAGGGCGATGAGGTAGTGTATTAGATTAACCGATGAGCTATTTCCCCACTATAGAACATTTTTATTAAGTAGTAGATATAAATTCAGACCAACCTTTTTTTCAGAAAACTGTCAGGTCATAAACCATCCAACCAGCCTTTTTCTTATCTCCACATAAGTGAGATAAAATGTTATACATGTGCTGCAAAAGATCAATGCCCCATGTGGACGTTTCAATTACGTATGCTTGTAAATGTGGATTACCTTTTCTGCAGGTTAGGAGATTCTCTGAGGGCTACTTCTTCACTGAACATCCCAAGGAGTCTTCACTCACCTTTCAGGAGGAGCTGTGAGCACCAAGATTTTTTTTTCCCTTTCTAAATGTTAAAAACAGTATTACTGTATCACCATAGTAGACTGACACTATCATGTTTTTAGTAATTTTTTAATTAAGAAGTTAATAATGTTTTGTACAACCCTCATTTCAGTATAAGTAGACATGCTCAATTGGCTGTGGACGTGAGGAGCTCGGAGTATCTCAGTCATATGCCCCCTCTTCCAATCGAGTGCCTTGACATTGATGGTGACTGGAACAGCTTGCCAATCATCTTTGAGGACAGATACGTGGACGCACCCTGTTTAGGTAGTTAAAATCACACCTAGCTGGAATGAGATCCGTGTTGTATACCTGTGGTTTTTGGCTTGCCTTATTCTGCTGTGGTTTAAGGAATCCTATTTTAGTTAGTGACCCATTTACCTGTTTTACACTTACTGTTCTTGTGCCACGTTACTGTTAAATAAAAAGCAAGTATTTTATTAAGGTCTGGTCTAAAATGACTAGACAGATAGTTGGCACATGTATGGCTAATTTTGAAAAAAAAAAAGTTTTTTAGACACTTTAATTTGATGTTATTTCACCCTTTTCAGATTTTAAGCCACATGTGCCAAACCAAATAGGCTCAGACACTCAGAAACCTACAAATTCTGATGATCCAGGAGAGTATTCCATGCCCTCAATAGAGAGGAGACCTCAATCACCAGCAATAAGCACTAAGGAGTCTGCATCTGAAGATTTCATGGACCTACCCACGTACATGGCTCTAATTGGAAGGGAGGAGGACTTTGACAGAGACGGGAGTGTGGTTGAATCGGAAAGTCCAGTCGGGTCTTTAGATGGGAAGACGTCTCCAGACAGAACCGAAACTAAGTTTGGATCCAAAGTTGAACCAAATGCTGACAGTCATCAAGAAAGTGAGATAGAGGGATCAGACAGGAATAGTGCCATAGAAGAAGAGCTGACTCAAGAGTATACTGAGAGAACTGGTTTGAAATACATAGAGGTCAGACCCAGTGATTCTGACCCTTACAAGGGTGATGAAGTTTTGCTCATACAGTCAAATAACATAAAATCTTGTGACCTCAATGATATTACAAAATTTTCTTCTGCAAATCACCTACACAGCAATTTAGAGATCCAATGTATCTCTGAGAAACAAGGCAGCAAGGAAGAAGAGACTTGTGCAGAATTACCAGCTGTGACCCAAGCAAATAACACCGGTAGCTTTGATGCACTGTTAATGAATTCTTCTGGAACAAACCAACCATTGACACCTCCACACAGCACCAGCATTCCGCCTCTGGACCATCCCTTGTCTGAGATGCCTCCAAGAGTTGGGATTCTGGGGAAGTTGAAGATAATGAAGCGTTCTTCCTCTGTCATCTCTGACTCTGGTATTGAAAGTGAACCCAGCTCTGTGGCCTGGCCATTGGACATCCGAGCCGGGGTGGCTGGAAGTCGTGACCCCTTGCACCTTTGTCGTCGCCGGGTACATCGGAACTCCCTGGAAGGCCTTCAGACTGAGAGCCATGGCAGCCTGCCCAGTGCCACACAAGCCTCGCTAAGTTCCATTAGTTCCCTGCCTTATGAAGATGAAGATGAGGAGCGGCAAAGGCAACTCAACACGCTCACCAAATCTGCTTCTGCTCCACAGATCAGCAGCCCTGACAGCAATAACGAAAATGTTATCCAAGATCTGGCCAATCAAGTGAATGTCGTCCTGGATGTTTCCAGCCAGATGAGAAAGCAAATAGAATGTGGCAATGTAGTCGACAGACAGGAGGAATCTAATCAGGATATCTTTGATGAGACACTCTACAAAGAGGGGGGGACTGAGGATATCAGAACTGATACCAAGTTGATAAGTAACATCTCAGAAGTATTACTTTTTCACAAATTAGTAAAAGAAACACCTGATGAAACAATTGATCATGAGGATAGAAAAGATGATAGTGGAATATTATATGATGGAGATTCAAGTCTGCTTAATGAAAGTACTGGACTTTGTAACACTGAATGTTGTGAACACAAGGTGACAAACATGGGTACTGATGATCCTGACAGTCACACTTTTGATGCTATTAGTTTCCATGATATTCATCTTGGTGAGCTTGATGAAAGTGAACTTGGGAATTCCATAGACCCACCAAACCATGAAAACCAGATTAGCCAAGCTAGCAGTGAACCCAGTGACCTTAAAGAGCATCCAACCGATGGAAAAGAGCAAAGTGGGAAGGAGGAAAATGCAAAAACCAATCAGGTGCCAAGTTCAGGCTTGGCATTTATGAATAAGAAAGTGGTGGAGGTGGTGAATTTGTCTGTTTCATGTGCACCAACTTGCCTTCCCTTTTCGTCTGTACTTCATGACTCACCATCTGTCAGTGGCCTCAGCATCAGACAAGCCAACTCACCCATTACCCATCAGCCTTTGGGATCTTTCGGAATCATCTCATCCTCTTCCTCCTTAATCTGTACTGAACAGGACATCAGTGAGAGAATGCTTAAGTAAGTCGCAACGTAGATTTGGTCAAATGGGTATTTCCTAGATACTGTGTGAGCAAATATGTGACAGTGAGTAAGTACAATGTGTGATTTTGTTTGTTTTAGTTTTTATAAAGCTAAAGAGGCTTTTCTGGGGAAGTTAGCCTTGCGAGCGACTCTTTACAGTGAGCTCCCTCTCCTTGCATCTGATCACCCATACTTCTCTCCTGAAGAAGAAGAAGAGGAGTTTGAGGATGGAATCCACCTAGTAGTGTGTGTGCATGGTTTGGATGGTAAGTACCTTCTTTCCTTTGGGATTAATCCTACCAAATTGGATAACACAGAACATTTAAAACATTTTCTAGCCAGGTATTTCTATTTTATTAAATTATTTGCAAATAGAACAGGGTTAATGATATTATTTTGAGGTATTTACAATACAATTATGCTGCAATAATGTAACAGTGTTGGAAGATGCCTGTTATCTTCAATATCAATACAATTTCATTAATTTTTTGTATATAACATTTTTTACAATGGAGATTGTTGCAAACAAGATATACAGAAAACTCCAGATATAAATGTACAAAAAGGGATACATTTATATCTTTCTAAATGTATTCCTAATGAGCAAGCTAGAGGTGATGGCAGTGAGAAAAAACTTCCAGAGATTATACATAGTCCCCTGAAGAATGGACCCAAAAGCAGAGTTTGATTAGTCAAAACAAATTAAGTGATGGGATGGGATGAAATCCTAACATAGAGAAGAGGTGAGCGCAAGTCATCCAGCTACTAGGTTCACTTGGAAAGGATATTTATCTTAAGAGAGGAAAGATGAGTGCAAGACATCCAGCCTCTTCGTCCACCAAACAATCTTGACCTGTAAACTGTTTACTGGCATAATCGTAAGACGTATTACATTCAAGCTTTAATACTGTAGCATAATCCCAGGTGCAGTAATGTCTACACTGGAAGATGGGGAAAATAATTCTCATGGAATTAATGCTATTAATTGAAGGAGGTCTGCAGCTGCCTTTGCCAGTGTGTTACATGGCTGGACATTACAATACAACCCCCAAGGGGAGCCTCCCAACATCCACAAGCCTTCCCTACCATTCAGATGGAAAGTTCTGATAAATTCAGGGTTTATGAGCCACGTCATGAACACTCCATGAGACTGTTCTGCAAAAATAATACATTTATATGCTTTTGAGACGTGGTCCACTATGTCTAATGTCACAGTGTGGACTCAAGACATTGGCAATCCTATCATGAAGGAGATGTGGGACCAAGGATAGTGCCAATGGACAGTTCACAACTGGCTTGAGGTGTAATACATGAACTGTGGAAATCAAATTCAACAGCCCAAAGGGCATCACCAGGTATACATAGTGGACCAAAAGAGTAAAGAACGGTGTCTTCCATTTGTCAATCTGCCACACACATGTATTTATGAGAGGCAGATGATAGTGGTCTTTTATTATGATCTTGTTGAGTCCCCAGTCAGCTACACAAGGATGCTCTAATGCTCTAATGTCAGCTCTAATGTTAAGGTGATGGGTTGAATGAACCCTACTGAGCACATCAGCCGAATGTACTACTATACTGCTCTTTGTTCGGGACCTGAAAGGGTAAAGAGTCTCACTAAAGTGGAGAGGCCCCTGATAGCCCTCGTTATAGGGCCAGTGATGAGGAAGAACTCGGGCCTTGCAGTTGATAAAGGCACCCTGGAAGTACTCTCATGGGGCCATCAAAAGATTAGTTTGGTCCTTTGGTTATGTAGATACTTAAACAGGAGCTTTCAAACTGAGCTCTTTACACTGTGGTCCCAAAATAGACATTGACCATGTGATCTGTTCAATGCAGAGGTTATGCTACTTCAACCAAGGAAACCACACGAGCAGTTGTAAATAAATGACTGTCAATGGCCAAGTTAAACAGTGGACTCTCCAAATTTTCTAGAGGTAACCCCAGAGTTTAGCCAGGGAGGATGCTAGCACATCCTGAAGTGTTTTATTTCTCTTATACCACAGCATGTCGCATAGCAATTTTCTACTTGTTAAAAAATGTGGAACATCCTAAAAACAACCAATTTCCAGGTCTTACTTCAGTTATAGCAGCTAGAAACATGTCGCCCCCCCCCATTAACTATTATTTTCTTATGTCAAAACTAAATATTGTAAAAATATCATGTTTGTCAGACTACCTACAGTACAAACCTGAAAATGTCAGAAATTTAAAGTTACATCTTACCTCTGATTGTGATAAAGCTTTGATGCAGGAGACTTTTTCCATAAATGCTCAAAAATTAACTATATCGACTATTGTTGAAGAAAATGATAAATATGTTTATATAAAAAATATTTGCAAGTCTGACCAGATGTGATGCAAAGTGTCAAGAGTCAACTTTCATGAATGATAGCTAATGTTGTAGTTTTTTTTTAGACCTTCTTGTAAATGACATTATTTCAGGTAACAGTGCAGACCTGCGTTTGGTGAAGACCTTCATAGAACTTGGCCTGCCGAGGTCAAGGCTCGACTTCCTCATGTCTGAACGTAACCAGGTAACTGATCGTCCACACTCCTAAAAAAATCACAAACTAGATCAGAAAACTAATGAGTGTTTGCTTGTTTATCGAGATGGTCCAGATCATTGATTATTTTTAAACTTCGTCCTAATTCAAGCACATAATCACAAAACAAGGTCAATTTACAGTATATAGACCTGTCTATTAGAGCCAGTATGAGGGGAGTTAAAATCAAAGTTGGGACTTTTGGTTATGCAGAATAACAAAAATGTCCTTTATTCCTCTATATACTGTAATCCCCTGCTACACTAATGCACTTAGTGTTTCACTAGTGCTTGGATATTTTTAAGGAAGAAAGATTTCGCAGATGCATCTCTTCCCAAGTTGGCGACAAGTTATCTGTCAATTTAAAAGCCCCTCAAACATATCCGGTAACTAAAAACTCATCAATTAGTTACCAAAATGTCTTCAGGTTATTGCAGAGCATAGATTTTTTTCGAATCTCTTTCATAATAAACTGGAACAAAAACAATTATGTTAATGCTCTTTCTCTTTAACACGTATTCACTCTCACACACACACTGGATGTTTCTATCCCCAGATTGACACGTTTGCAGATTTTGACACTATGACAGATCGGCTGCTAGATGAGATCATTCAGCATATTCAGCTCTACAACCTCACCGTGGGAAGAATCAGGTGTGTTACAGGGGCAAGCTGGCACACAATACACAATTATCCAGCCGTAACAAATGTGCTGATGCTGCGCTGTCCGTTCAGGACATTTGGGCGATGTGTGATCTGTCAATCATGAAAAGCAGAACACCTGTCAGCACACCTGTCATTAGGAAGTCATATAAAAACAGGTGTGTGGTGCAAGTACCTATAAATGATTTATTCTGTGGGTGGAACAGTAGTTTAGTGGTTTGCGTATTCTTCCCATAGCTGGAGGAAATCCAACGGGTATGGGAAGAACATGCTTGTTTCCTCTGGTAGGCTGCCTGGCATCAGCCTGTAGTGGATAATTGAGGGTGTGTGCATGCAGACCTTACTGTAAATATCATAGGTGGTATAGATAAAGATAAGATAAGATAAATCTTTATTAATCCCAGGGAGATTACGGTTCTGCAGAATCTCAGACAAAAGCACAGACCAAAACATACACAGGTACTTCGGGGAAGGAGGGAAGAAAAAGGATACAATAAAATAAAATAGGCTAAGTACACAAAAGTACTATTTATATATCCACTTATACAGGGAGGCAGCATGTCTAGAGAATACATTTGTGCAAATATTGCGCATACTGTGTGTAAGATTGTCCAGCAGCTATGAGGATAAACATATATACAGTGGGAGTTTACTCCTCATCAGCAACAAGGAGGTAGACAATTCCCCGGCCCAGCAGGGACTCATTAAAGAGCCGAATATAATGACTGCAGGTTAAAAAACGGCCTCCCATGACGCTCCTTAGAGCAGCGAACCTGTCTCGGTCTGTTACTCAATGTGCTCTTTTGTTTTGTTAAGAAAGCTCAGAGTGGGTGAGAGACATTGTTCAGTAACGTCGGTATTTTTTTATTAAGTGTTCTTTGTTGGACCACCGTCTCTAGTGAGTGCAGTCTGGATCCTGTGACATAGCCTGCTGTCCCGAGCAACTTATTAAGCCTCTTGGTACCTCCCACACTCACACCATTGCCCCAGCACACCACAGCTTAAGAAATAGCACTGGGCACAACCGACTGATGCAACTCTGTCCTTTCTTGTGTACAGCAATAAGAACAAAGGATGGATAACCCCAAAACATTCTGTTATGTAAACTAAGCCAGGCATCAGATGCTTTTTATGGATACTGTCTAAACCATGTATACTTGCTTATAAACTGAGTCACACTGCCCTCTGCTGGAACAGATATCATTAGTTCATTCATTCATCTTCTATACCGCTTTATCCTGCGCTCAGGGTCGCGGGGGGCCTGGAGCCCATCCCAGGAAGCTCCGGGCACGAGGCAGGGTACACCCCGGACAGGGTGCCAAGATATCATTAGTGAACAATGTTATATGTTACATGACAAGCGGCTAGTTTTAGTAAATGGCTTTATAAAGTATAAATCTTATACTAAATGAGAAATTAAATCCGATCACTACAACAAAAAATGAAAATGCATGTTTAAAGCTTGACGTAAACAAACACAAAATAAATGTGTTGTGTATATGCACTGTGTGGTGCTTAAAAAAAGACATTAAGTAGCTTCTTCTTCTTATAATTATTATTATTGTTGTTGTTGTTGTTATTGTTATTTCACGTAACACATACAGTGTTAGTGTTATTACAGTGTAACCACCAGGTGGTGTTGTTGCATAAAAATAAGATAATGTCTGAAATTTTATATTATTATGATTATTATTATTATGTACACCACTTGAATGATTTTTAAAGAAATACTTTCTCAAAAGTCAATTAAAATACTTATTAAATCTCTTTCTAGACTGTAATTAGGATCACTTAAATAAAACATCACTGCTAAAAAGGACATCCAGTATACAAACCGGATTCCAAAAAAGTTGGGACGCTAAACAAATTGTGAATAAAAACTGAATGCAATGATGTGGAGATG
>JAQMYL010000012.1:3761367-3776429 GCA_030014365.1 Clarias pachynema | reverse complement strand
TGAGAAACAGGTGCAGATGATGACAGATGATCAGGCCGGTGATTAGTATACTGGTGATGCTGAATGCTGAGTGACTGAAACAGACAAGAGGGGAAATGAGGTCGCTGCTGAGTTTGTTACATAAACAACCCGTTTTAAAATGTTAAAATCTTTAGGTACATTGCGGCCTGTCGCAAAAAACATTCCTATTTCTTTCATTTCATTTTATCCAATTTAAAGGGGTCAAGACTTTTGCACAGTACTGTATAACATAATAATGAGAATGTAGGACTTTGTGAACATACGACTGTGAGAACATAAAAGGTCTTGGCAATGGGGGGACGGGACTGTACACCTTTGGAAGCATTGTCTTGTCCCTTTTCATACAGTGAGGCTTTGTGTATGTATACTGACAGAACTGCGAGTGTGGTTTGTCCCCTGGAGAATCGCACTGTCTGTAAAATCCGATCCTTCATCTCTTTTTGCTGAGAAGACAGACGCAGAACCACACACGCAGCTCATTAATAACACTCTTTTCACCTCTTCTGCGACCTCAGAACAATCGATGGCGGTGTTTTGAGTGCAGTGTCTGTGTGAAAAATGGCATGAATGTGAGTGGGCTGATGGAGACGAATGTCTGTGCTCGTTGAGGTCAATTCCACTCCGGCTATCCGAGAAACTCTTTATCTTTGTCTTTGTCTTTTTCTCTTTTCCCTCATGTGTCCTGGTATTTGTCATCCCAGATAAGAAATCCATGGCCGGGAGCGGTGCCGGTGTGTAATAGATTCTCACTGCCGTGACCTCTGACCTGTGACTCATTAAGGTGTAATACAGGGTGACGTAGCGCCAATTTATCTCCTCGCTAAGGGTGTTTAAAGCACAGCCGATCGATGGGACAGCAGTTCGCTTGTGCTGTGTGTCATCGTTTTTAATGAAATATAGATTCAAGACTGTTAAACACACTTGCAGGGGCCGGACTAGAAACAAGACTGGGGCTCCCTTTCTTCACAGCCCTAAATAAAGTCATCCATTTAAAAACCGAGATGGATCGATAGGAGGTGAAGCTAACACGCCTTTCGTGAATGTGAGCACTGTGTCGCATGGGCCGGGATAATAAATCACTGTGTAGAGATAGGAGTGTGTGTGTTCAACAACTTGTTCTCTCTAGAGCTTCATTACTCATCAGTGTGTGTGTAGCTTGAAAATCCCAACCTGACTAGCATGCTGTGTCACTGCAGCTGATGAGTATATCTGTGAAACACACAATTTTGCGACTTTTTTAATATTTATTTTTAAGCCACAGTGCTGTTGAATTCTGGATTTTGATTGGTCAAGAGATCTTGTTTAATTATATTGATTATTTTCCCGGACAGAAAGGTTTACACTTGATTTTTTCTTGATAAAATACAGAGACTTTCTATAGCGAAAAAGAAACTTTCCTCACAGAAAAGTCTATAACATGTGATAGGGTGAGGTAACACTTTATTGATTCCAGGGAAAAAGAGAGTCACAGAGTACAAACATCAACATAAGAGCCAACAGAAAACATAAAAGCCCAGAGGCAGGTAGCACCCATGAAGAAACATTGCACTCGCCACCCCTCTAAGGCCCTACTCCTGAAGCACCGCCCAAAGACAGCCACTCCAACGTCTAATATTAAATGCCCCAATGCTGAGCAGTAAAGCAGACTTTATTCTAAAGCTAGGTGAATCTGGAACTGAAGATAGGAGTTGGTGTGAGGGCAGTGAGAGGACCTAGCATAGTGACTGGGCTGATACAGTACTTAGCATGGGAGGTGGGAGTGAACTAGTGCATGTGTTCTAGAGCTGAACTTAGTACAGTATGGCATGTGGCTTGGACTTGGTATGGAAGAACTGATGATTAGTACATTGAGATTGAGGTTGGAACACTGGAATGTAACATGAATACAAAGCCAGAACCTGAACTGGTCATAGTGCTGGGATTTGATATGGGAACTGGCCCAGGACATGTCATGGTCATAGTGTTGCAAATTGACATGTGCACTGGGCCGGAACTTGACATGGGTACTGGGCCAGTACTTGACCTGGTCATAGTGCCCATTTGTTAAACTGGAACTGAATATGGGAGTTTGTGTGAGGGTGGTGAGAGGACCAAGCAGAGGACCAGAACTTGACATGGTGGTAGTACTGGGACTTGACAATGGCTCTAAGACAGGACTTGACATGGCCATAGTACCGGGAATTGACATGGGCACTGGATCAGCACTTGGCATGCTCATAGTGCTGGGACTTGACAAAGGTATTTGGCTTGGCATGATTTGGTTAATTTCTGAGCTTTCGACAATAACTACACTGGAACAGATCTAGTGCTTGAGACAGGAAAGGCTCCATTGTGGACTATTTGAGAAGAACTTGGCACCAACATGATGCCTTCAACTCCAGGTGGTTGCACCAGTCTAGAGTGCAGAGCAAGACATCAGTGAAACTGGGGTGTGTGGCATGCATGAAGTTCATGAAACCAGGGGATGGCGCCAGCATGATGCCCTTAAAGCTGCCTGGGAGAGGAATAATCTTGTCCCCTAAGTCGACAGGGGGTACAGCCAGGAAGACTTTAACGGTAGTTGGCATCACAGGGCATGACTCAGGCAGAACAGCATGTATGACAGGTTGAGCAATGCATAAGTCATGTATAGCAGGACTTTTACCTGGTGCATGATGTTCTCTGGTCAAGTTCTGCAGAAGACCAGACTGGCCTCTACAGGGGGCTGAAAAGGTCTGGAGATGGAATAAAATCTTTTTTTATTCATTTATTTGAATAAAAAAAAATATGTGATTACAATTTACTTTTTTTTTTTTTTTTACACGAATCATTTCTTTTAATGTGACATCAGATTTGTAAGGTAGCTGAGTTATTTAGAGCAAAACATAATAACAAGGATCATTCACAATAATCACCCAATAACTGTTCTTGATCTGTATGTATTTTATTTATTTATCTATTTATTTATTTATTCATTTTAATTAATGATGAATTAGAACACTGATACTAGGCTGTGATGTATGACCTGATGAAAAACAAATAACGTCAAAACAACAGCCGATTTCATCATCTGCTTGACAGCCATGCTAATCAGCCTCCATTAACTTGTGTGTGTGTGTATGTGCGTGTGCTTGTATGTGTGTGTGTTTTTAGACACTGCAGGCACTCTCTGGGCACCGAGTGTGTGATTACAGTGAAAAAGCTTCGCTGTGATTGCAGTGTTCTCATGTCAAGCACTCAGCATCATCGTCAACACGTCCAGGACTGTCCTGCTGGGGCGATAATGGTAAGCGCCATCCCTCACACATACACACAAGCACGTGCACACACACACACACACACACACACACACACACACACACGATTAATTATTACATGCTGTCTCAGAGACATCCATGTCTCTCTCTCTCTCACCCACACACACACCCACACACACCCACACACACACACACACACACACACACAGAGTGATATTAAGTGCAATGCTTCTGTCAAAACCCATCATAAAGTCTTATGGCTAGTTATTGAACAGCTGAGTGGAATAAATGGGTGTGTAAGAGCAGGTCGAGTTATGTGTGTCATTGACAACAAGGCAAAACACACATACACACACACACACACACACATGCAGGTGAAGACCCGTGTGTTAGCTAAGCAGTTATTTTGTCTATTCAGTCAAGCAGCAGAAAATGTCCTCCTTTATTTTAAATGTCCTTGGATCAGTCAGATGTGACTTGTATGTCCACGTGCCTCAGGGAGCTCCACTCATCATTTGGACATCGAGAGAATAATACAAAGATAAAGTGTTTGTAGAAATGGTCAGTGTGTGTAAATCTGCTTGAAAATCACAACGTCCTGTGTTTTCCATAAACGGTGACTTTTAGTCACCAAACCTGGACATAACCCCAGAGAAAGAGTATTTATTGTATCATTTGCAGTAATTTCATTTAAATCCATTACCTGATATTGTACATATACCCCCATCTGTAACATGCTAAATAATGCTACAAGGCTAAAAATCACACACACACACACACACACACACACACACACACACACACACACACACACACACACCTACACACACACGCTGATTAGATGCTTGAATGATAATGCTAATGTGTGTGAAGGAAAGATAACCTTTCAGCTGATTAGTCCAATTACCGCAGAGCTATGGAAACGAGCTAGAGAAATGATTTCTGTTTACACACATGATCTGTTTATTTACACACACCAGCTAACCCCAAGTAGGCCTGCTCACTGCTGACTGTGTGTATTTGTGTGTGTGTGTGTGTGTGTGTGTGTGTGTGGTGTGTGCGCGAACATGTGTTAAGACTATTTTGTTGAATAACCATTCAGCTTTTTGTCTACAGTGTTAAGAGACATTTATTAAAGACAGAGGGACGTTTATTAAAGATAGAGAGATGTTTATTAAAGGCAGAGAGACGATTATTAAAGACAAAGAGACATTTATTAAAGACAGAGAGATGTTTATTAAAGACACAGAGATGTTGGTTAAAGACAGAGGGATGTTTAATAAAGACAAAGATATATTTATTAAAGACACAGAGATGCTTATTAAATGAGTGAAAGCTTTTATTAAAGACAAAGAGACGTTCATTAAAGACAGAGACATTTTTTTAAAGATAATGAGAGACATTTATTACCGAGGTGTTTATTAAATGGGTGGAGACATTTATCAAAGACAGAGACGTTTATTAAATGGACAAAGATATTTATTAAAGACAGAGGTACGTTTATTAAAGACAGAGAAACGATTATTAAAGACAAAGAGACATTTATTTAAGACAGAGGGATGTTTATTAAAGACACAGAGATGTTAATTGAAGACAGAGAGACGTTTATTAAAGACAGAAGAATGTTTATTAAAGACAAAGAGACGTTTATTAAAGACAAAGACATTTTTAAAGACAGAGAGACATTTTTAAAGACAGAGAGATGTTTATTAAAGACAGAGATGTTTATTAAAGACAAAGACACATTTATTAAAGACAGAAAGATGTTTATTAAAGACAAAGACACATTTATTAAAGACAGAGAGATGTTTATTAAAGACAGAGATGTTTATTAAAGACAAAGACACATTTATTAAAGACAGAAAGATGTTTATTAAAGACAAAGACACATTTATTAAAGACAGAGAGACGATTATTAAAGACAAAGACACATTTATTAAAGACAGAGAGATGTTTATTAAAGACACAGAGATGTTGGTTAAAGACAGAGGGATGTTTAATAAAGACAAAGATATATTTATTAAAGACACAGAGATGCTTATTAAATGAGTGAAAACTTTTATTAAAGACAAAGAGACGTTCATTAAAGACAAAGACATTTTTTAAAGATAATGAGAGACATTTATTACCGAGATGTTTATTAAATGGGTGGAGACATTTATCAAAGACAGAGACGTTTATTAAATGGACAAAGATGTTTATTAAAGACAGTTTGTTTCTTAAAGACAGAGACAAGGGGCAAAGGCTTTTATTAAAGACATGTTTAAAGAGACGTTAAAGAGATGTTCATTAAAGGAAAGGAGACATTTATTAAAGGAGCAGAAATTGTAATCTTTTCATTTATTTATTTGCTAGTGTATGTATTTATTTATTTATTTCAACATTCACTACTGAAAACAGATTATTATAATTTTTATAAAACTTTTTCTCATATCACTTATGTACACGCATCCATTAAATGTTATCCATTTTTTAAATAAATCTTTCAAACCTTTACACACATTGTCCAATACACAACATGCTCGTGTCATGAGGCTGAAAAATAGCTCTCCTGAGACGCCCTGGCTTTTATTTATTTCAGCGTTTTTCCCCTCACATGTCTGCATTTTTGAAGCCCCATTAGCTTAGATACCCATGTCTGTGTGTGAGTGTGTGTGTGTGAGGCTCGTTCAAGGACGCCCGGCTCCTGAGGTGTGTAAGCGGTCGAGGATACGAGCCAAGTGGGCCGTAAAATCACCTCTCTCTGGATTGGAAGGCGTGGACACGGGTTTTTAATGATGAGCTCGTATCTTTTATATGACAAACACACCGGATGACTCTGTTCGCTTTAACGCACAGTTAGGCGGAGGAGGCTGTAATGAGATTAATACGACATGCCTGGTGAGCAGCAGCATGGCAACACCCCTGCACCACACACACACACACACACACACACACACACACACACACACACACAGTTTAAGGGCTCCTGGTTGACAGCATGCACTCTGCTTGCCAAACATTGCAAAATGAAATGATGAATTCACAATCAACAACAAGCACAAAATGAACAAAACAACCTGTCATTCTCTTTCTAATTTAAGGAGGGTGGGGCTAGTGTGAACATTTATACCAGCTGACACCGCGAACCAATCAGAATTAGTGATTAACCATGCACTTTTTGACACGCGCACACACATGGAGGTCCTCTGAGGTGATAGCCAGGCCTAGTTACACTTTTAGCAATTCCCACACTATATCACAGTTAAACATGTTTAACTGGACTGAAAACCTAATTGTCTGGCTGCGTTTTGTCCCAGGGAGCCCTCATGTCTGTGATTCCTTCTGTCTTTACCGTTTAGTTATGCTGTCATAGTTAGTCTTGCGGAGGTCCCTGCTTGCACTTTGAACAAAATATACACTGACCTTATGATAATAAGCATACCTAATGAACTGTGTTTCACTCTACTCTTCTCTCTCTTGAGTTATCAGTGATCCTGATCCATTCTCATCATGAAGTTCTCATCTCATGGAGGTCACTCCGTGCTGCTGGGGATGGACCCATATCCTCTGCTCAAACCTACATACGACTACTGAGAACAGTTTGACTTCAAAAGCATGAGGATCCCATTGGATATAACAGTTTTAACTGTATTATATGACAGTAAGCATGAGTAGTGGGGTCAGAGCTTGCTCAGTGGTTAAGACGTTGAACTACGGTTCAGAAGGTCCCAGGTTCAAATCCCATGACCACCAAGCTGTCACGGCCCTTGAGCAAGGCCCTTAACCCTCAACTACTCAGATGTATAATGAGATAAAAATGTAAGCCACTTTGGATAAGGCCGCCTGCCAAATGCCTAAATGTAACAATTATAGACATCATAGAGCAAACTAGACATCATGTTAAACCTTTAGTGAATTTCACTAGTTAAGAACTAGTCAAACATTATTATAGGAAAGAACTATTATACTGTAGGAGCGAAGTGATCATTAATCTGGTATCAGCCAAATGATGACAGGCTCCATTTTAAGTCTGGTTCCTGTAAAAGTTTCTTGCCAGTGCCATCTTAAGAAGGCTTTCCTTGCCACTTTGACTCTGACTTTCTAAATAGGTATAAATTTATTAGCCTTTATGAAACATATGCTTACATGCTTGGAATTTATATATTTCTATAAAGCTGCTTTGTGACAATAGCTGTTGTCTTAAAGAACTTGACCAACTAAAATCTTATCCCTTTGAAAAAAAAAGCCATAGGATAAAAGGTTCTGTTTCTCTCAGGTTCTGGTTCTGTTTTAAAATTTTATCAAATACTCTAACACACTGCTGTAAAGATCATTAGACACCAAAATTCAGATAGATTACTCATTCTGCATCCAAGCATGTCTGATTTTTGCAGGACCTGAGACACCTGCACCTGATTGACAGGGTGAACTATGGCTGGCTTCTTAAGGCCCTAATAGCTTTCAGCAGAGGTAGATGGTTTATCTCATGAATCCGACTGCTTTACCCCAATGTGCAGAGCATGCTGAAGATACAGTAAACAGAACACTGACCCAAACCTTCACAGTTTTCAGCAGGGTTCAACAAAGCTGCAATTCATCTGGCCTGTCGTATGCCATCTTAATCGAGCCCCTGTGAGAGAAAACCTGCAAGACCTTTCAGTACTTAATCCTGACCTGATATGGAAGCCAGGGTAGTTCAGTGGTTAATTCATTGGACTACTAATAGGAAGATCCCAAGCTTTTATTGATCAATTGATCAAGGCCCTTAACCGTCAACTGCTCATATGTGGAATAGAAGAAATTAAGTCACTCTGGATAGGTGTGCCTTAAATCTAAATGCAAATGTGAAAGTCAAGGTCGATGGCGTAGAACTTAACAAATGTGTGCGGGGTGGACCACCCGGCGGAGTCGCAGACCTCTTGAGGTGTCGCCCCCGCAGCCAGAGCCTTGGAGGCCGCCATACCCCTGGTGGAGTGCGCCCGAACTGAGAGTGGAGAGGCTTCGCCAACTGCCCCGTAAGCCAAGTCATCTACTGAGTGTATGCTTGGTCGCTGGCAAGCCCCTTTTTGGAGGACTGAAGCAAACGAATTGCTGGTCAGACCGTCTCCACGCCGAGGAGGCGTGGACATAATGACGGAGAGCTCTGACTGGGCAGATAACGTTCAGCCTCTCCTGTTCCAGCATCAGGAAAGGTGGAGGATTAAATGCCTTGAGCACCACTGGCCTGGTCACTTTAGTAGGGACCTTGGGAATATATCCAGGCCTGGGATGTAGAAATGCCTTGACTAGACAGGACGGAGAGTGCCTCCAGATCACCTACCCTCCGGAGAGACGTAATGGCCAGGAGGAGGAGGGACTTAAGTGTCGGGCACTTCTCGTTACCGTCCGTGAGTGGTTCAAACAGAGCCCGAGACAGACCCTCCAACATGATGGTGAGGTCCCATGAGGGTACCTTTAGTGAACTGAAGGCCTTAACCTCCACGCGCCATGGAGAAACCGGTACACTAGTGGGTCGCGGCCTAGAGCTCTTCCACCCGCAGGAGAGCGGAATGCGGAAATGGCGGCCACATAAACCTTTAAAGTGGAAGGGGCTGACCCAGCAGAGAACCGCTCCTGCAGGAAGTCCAGTACGGCCCCCACAGGGCACTGAGCTGGATCCAACAGCCAGTTCCTGCACCATGAGGTGAAAACCCCCCATTTGGCAGTGTACAATTTCCTCGTGGATGGGGCTCTAGAGCTAAGTATGGTGCTGACTACTTCCTGGGAAAAGCCAGCGTCTATGAGGTGCACTCAGAGGCCACGCCCATAGATTCCACAGCTTGGGTCTTGGATGGAGAATCGATCTGTGAGCTTGGGACAATAGATCCCTCCTGATCGACAGCTGGAGAGGCTGCCCATCGAGGAGAGACACTATGAACCGCCTGGAGCAGTGCAACAGGGGGAAAAGCATACAGGCGTCTGCGTGGCCACTGATGCACCAAAGCATCCAGGATGTATGAGGGAGAACCAGAGCGGACAATGGGTCGTGTCGCGAGACGCAAACAAATCGACCTCTGCTCGCCCGAACTCCCTCCAGATCATCTCGACCACCTCTGGATGCAGACGCCACTCTGTTGCCAACAACCTCTGTCTGGACAGAAGGTCTGCTCCCTGATTGAGGCACCCTGGGACGAACATTGCTCGTAACAAGAGGAGCTTGCCCCGGCCCCACAGGAGGATCTGGGATGCCAATTTGCACTGTGAGCGTGAACGCAGACCCCCCTGATGATTGATGTAGGCGACCACCGTTGTGTTGTCGGTGCGAACAAACACATGCTGGCTCCTGACATCTGGAAGGAAGTATTTCAATGCTAACCAGACTGCCATCATTTTGAGAGCATTTATGTGCCAGTCGTGCTGATGTTCCATCAATAGGTCCTGTGCGGAGCGACCCCTGTAGATCGCTCCCCATCCTGTTCGTGAGGTGTCTGTTGTCAGTGTCACATGGTGGCACGTGGCGCCCAGAACAGGGCCTTGGGACAAGAACCCGGGTTTCTTCCATACCCTCAGAGCCCGAATACAACGGGATGAAACCCGAATTATGCAGAACGGACTTCCTCTGGAGAAGAAACCCTTGGTCTTGAGCCACCACTGGAGCGGCCTCATATGCAGCAGGCCAAGCGGTATTACAGTAGGTAGACAACCAGAATGCCTATTACCGTCGCGCTCACTGCCGTGGGAAAACAGCAGAAGCCAAATTAAATCAGTTGCAATTTAAAAGTTATCCGTGAAATGACCGCCAAATGGCGCAAAGTGACATTTTTCACTCTACACAGTTTTAAATATAATTAAATCATAAAAAAGTCTTAACAATATGTTGTATCGAAGAAATACTACAGTTATTGTAATTTCCACAACTGAGAACTTTATACAACAAAAATGAAAAATCTGAACCAGAGATATTGATATTTATTGTATAATAATGAGTCAAAAAAACAAACATTTGTTAAATGTTGTTTGGACAGACGATCAAGTTCACTAGCTGATAAGTTTATTTGTACAAAGAATGAATTGTTATATAGCCTATCTCTGTTTGTATCTGTTTATTGTTATTTTAAAAAAATACATTCAAAAATACATCACACTTTAAATATAGAAATAACTAGTAAAATAGACTTTCAGTAACATTACAATAACTCCAAAAAGACGCACAAAAAATGCTGTGCTGTTTCTGTAAACACATCGTTGGGTGGTTTATTCTGGGTCAAAATTCTGGATTATTCCGGGTACTTTGAACACATTGTTGTGTTGCTCATGTTGGGTCAAGGGACGTAGTGTGTCATTTACAAATGAACACCTGGTTGGGTTATTTTTACCCAACAACTGGTTTATTCTTTATTCTCTGGTTTCTCCAAACGGCAGCCTGCAAGTGTAGGCTTTCCACTCGTTCATGTGTTCTACTAGAGGAACCAGCCTGACGAGACTGTTTCCTGGTGATGGGGGCTCCGAAGAGCTGACTGGAGCCAAGCTTGTGGCTCCTGGGGGGGGAGGGAGGAGCTGCCGCAACCTGGACCCATCAGGGTCTTGGGCCTGATAACTTGGTGTAGATCTTGGCCAGAGGAGGGCTGCCACCCAGAGCGCCGTCTACTCCACCTGGCTGAGCCTTTCTGCTTCTGCGGGGGCTGACGAGTAGCGACACTCTGTTTCTGAGTCAGAAAATTGGAGGACATTGAGCTAGTGCTGGGCTGATCAGTGGTGGCATACACATAATCAGCGACGTTGTGGATGGCACCGCCGAAAAGCCCGGGAGGTGAGATTGGTGCATCCAGCAAAAGCTTCCGATCCTTTTCCCCAAAGGATGCCAGGTTGAGCCACAGATGCCTATAGGCGACCACATTGGCCGCCATAGATCTACCCAGGCACCGTGCGGCCTCCTTAGCCGCCCTAATGGAGGTGGCCCGATGCAGCTGTTTAATTGTGTCAGGGCCTACTCCCTCTCCCTCATCCAGCTCCTGCAGGAGGTGAGCCTGGTATGCCTGCAGTAGACTCATAGTGTGCATGCAGGCTGCAGACTGACCCCCTGCAGTATAAGCTGTACTGAAGATTTTAGCAGATGTACGGCATAGTCTGGACGGGAGCACTGGCGGCCTGAGTGACGACGCCGAAGTCGGAGACAGATGTCTCACGAGATCACCCTCGATCTCCGGCATCGCCCCATAACCTCTCTCATGGCCCTGAATCACGTTAGAATAGTCATATGTGAAAGGGCCGAGAACGCGAGAGGAATATGGCTTTTTCCAGGAACATGTTAGCTCATCATGCACTTCCTGAAAAAAGGGAAGACCACTCCTTGAGGGTTTAGTCCTAGGTTCTAGGATGCGTTCGTCCCATTTTCCTCGAACTCGTGCTTCCTGCTGAACCTGTGGCCAGGAAATATCTAGTTTCTCTGTAGACTGACCTAAACACTCAAGCAGCTCTGTATCACCTATTGGGGGATCATGTTTCACTGGCTTGTGCACCATATGGCCCCTCTGGCCCCTCCCCCTCCTCCATGTCTGACTCAGACACTCGGAGATGCAGCGGCGGTCTAGCGGCTAGTGCTAGCGGTGCAGTTTAATGCTTTTGTTACAAATTAAGAGGACTAGAGTGAGTACAGAAATTATTGTGAGGAAGGTAAAGAAGAAGCTGAAACCTTTAATTCCCTAATGTGCTTCCTGACTTGGTGCATTAACAGCTGTATAACCAGAGGTCCAGCTCAGTTCCTCTAATACTCTAAAGACTAATACTCTAAAGGTTCTTCCAATGTCCCACTTTAAACAGCAAAAAAAGATAAATTGTACAGTATATCTCACCCATAACAAACAGCATCATGAGACCTCATACAGTAAGTGGACAGAAAACGAAATGGACAGAATCCACCTCAGCAGGGTGTTCTATATGCTTGTTCTCCTGAAATTGTCTGGAGTTCTGGAATGATGAGTGCTTTTCATCTGCAGTTCCAACCAACACCTCTCTGGAATCATTGTCAAAAACACTATAGAATTCTCTGATCAGAGAGAGATGATAAATCAACACTGCAAGAATGTAATCATGGATCTGACCAAAATAGTTCGTAGTTCTGCATAATAAATGGCAATGTGACAATGCTTGTTATTTTTTTACTCTAATGAACAAATTGTCTTTTATCCAACTTTATTCATCCAACAACATTTCCTAATAAAGAGTACATAAAGCTGAAATTTTACCTTTGTCTCTTTCTCTGCATCTCTTTTTCTCCTCCCTCTTAGAAAAATCCTAAATACAGTATCGTCTATGTTAAAGTGATTTTCACCATAAAAAATTTGAGTTCAGATTTTTTTTTTCTCTCTGAACTCTGAATTTAGTCATAGAAGGTTTCATTTGAGATAAAGTCAGAATTTTGAAGATAATTGAAAACATGAAAGTCTGTCATGTTTATGGACTGAAGGCTTATGGACAGTGTTTCTAGAAGTTTAGAAGACTTTAAACATAAATTAGAACAGTGTACTGAACAGGACAGAACATGTGAAGATGCACAAACGACTTGATAAATTGACAAAGCCAGAGGCTCTGAGGAGCAGTGACACAAACTGCCAAATTAGTAAACCTGAAAAAAGTCCCCAAAACACTGAACATTGTGTCCATAAGGGCATAGAGCGCCCTCCAGGGGTCACTCCTGGCAAAGAATTAAACATCAGAATTCTGAGCAAAATGTCAGAATGCTGAGAATAAACTCTGAATTCTGATTTCAAAGTCAGAATTCTAAAAAAATTTTTAAAAAAATTTTAAAAAAAGAAAGAAAGAATTCTGAGAAAAAAAGTCAGAATCTTGAGATTAATGTCCGAATTCTGAGGGAAAAAGTTAGAACTCAAATAAATTGTTCATAGTGGCCTTAATCTGCTTCTATTCTGTAGTACCCAGGGGAATAAGAAAAAAAAATCCCAATTCATACAGATTTTTTTCCTTTACTGTTGCCATGTGGTCACTGAACACTAGAGGCTTTCTCTGAGGCTGTAACGTAAGGCTTCTGTGATGTAACTGAATGAGGACATGATTTTATATTAAATAGCCAGTTAAATTGAATTGAATTGTGCATCATTAGTAGGAGCATCATTTCACTAATTGGTGCATAACTAGGCCACCCTAGAAACTCCCATTTTATTTAGCACAAAAAAGAAAGTTTAGTGTTATAGTAGATTTATCACAATATTACATTTACAACAAAGGAATTTTTTGTTGTTCTTGGGCTGTGATTAAGGTGAAACTTTTCTTTACTATCGTGATCATAGCAGATGGCTGAACAATTAAAATCTGTGGATCTTATTTTTTTTCTTTTTGAATTGGTAAATTTTGGAGACTGTTGTGGGTGACATTTCATAACGATAATGTCACGCCTCTAAGCATAGCAGCAGAAGTGAAAAGAAGGATCCAAGAGCAGAAATAAAGATAGTGTGCACTTACAGTCTCTGTGAACGCGCAGAGGAGCTTCAGGTGGTTCTGAGAGTGAATGTCTGTAACCCAAACGTGCAATAGTTCCAAACATGCATTAAATCCAAATCGCTAGGCAGTCTCGTGGTCAGTATACAATGCGGAAGTCAAAAGCCGGTAATCCAAACGTGCAGTAAATCCAAATCGCTAGGCAGTCTCGTGGTCAGTATACAACGCGGAAGTCAAAAGCCCGTAATCCAAATGTGCAGTAATTCCAAATCGTTAGGCAAGGACGAGGTCGATAACAAAACACAATAACATGGTGAGCAAATGACAAAACAAACGCGGGAATATTGGCATGAACGGCACAATAATCTGGCAGCGGGTGGGTGTCTTGCAGCATCTTAAATAAGCTGATCTGATTAATCCGAATCGGCAACAGGTGAGCTCGCGCTGTGACTGAGGCGGCAAAAAGCAAGAGGCGGCGCGGAGCTGGAACCGGAGTAATTCTGATTACTTTCGGAGGAGCTATGTTGTGGCTGAAATCTGACGTACTGTGACAGTACCCTCTCCCCTACGGACGCCACCGGGCGTTCTAGACGGGGCCTCGGGGTTGAGCCTATGGAACTCTGTTATAAGGGATTTGTCGAGAATAAACCTGGCAGGTATCCAGCTTCTCTCTTCAGGTCCGTAACCCTCCCAGTCCACTAGGTATTGTAGTCCGTGTCCCCGGCGGCGGGACCTGAGGAGCTTACAGACTGTGAATGCTTCACCTCCCTCGATGAGACAGGGGGGAAGGGGGGATTGAGGTGAAGGGACAATGGACAGGAGACCAGTCGTTGAATCTGGGACACGTGGAAGGTGGGGTTGATGCGGCGCATGGATAAAGGCAGGGAGAGCTTAACAGAGCAGGGGTTGATAACCCGGGAGATAGAGAAGGGCCCAATATACCTGGGAGACAGTTTTCTTGATATGGTTTTTAAGGGTATGTCTCGTATGGATAATATTACCCTTTGACCGACACGATACCTGGGGGCTGCAGAGCAGTGGCGGTTGGCCTTACATCAGAAAATGTTCACAGAGTGCCGCAACTGGGAGGGGGTCTACTGCCAAGTCGTGTTGCAGCGCCGGACAAACGCTTGGGCTGATGGTACCGCGACTTCCTCCTCTTGAGCAGGGAACAGAGGTGGTTGGTATCCCAGACAGCATTGGAAGGGTGACATTCTGGTGAAGGACGTGGGGAGTGAGTTGTGGGCATATTCTATCCACGGGAGAAATCTATTCCATGAGACTGTGTCCCGTGATGCCATACATCTAAGAAACTTCTCTAGTTCCTGGTTGATCCTTTCCGTCTGCCCATTGCTTTGGGGGTGGAAGCCAGAGGACAGGCTGGGTGTG
>JAQMYL010000012.1:3743683-3759601 GCA_030014365.1 Clarias pachynema | reverse complement strand
ACGAGTGTCGGCCATAAGACAATGTGGAGGGAGGATGGTTTCTTGGGGGGGGGGGATGATCCATAGGGAGAGAGAACTGTCGAGAGAGGGCGTCAGGCTTAGTATTCTTAGAACCCGGGCGGTAGGACAATGTGAAGTTAAACCTGGAAAAGTACAAGGACCAACGTGCCTGACGAGAGTTAAGTCTCTTGGCTGACTTTAAATATTCAAGATTTCGATGGTCAGTCCAGACCAGGAAAGGATGTTCTGCCCCCACCAACCAGTGTCTCCACTCCTACAGTGCAAGCTTGATGGCCAACAGCTCGCGGTCTCCGATCCCATAATTGCGTTCGGACGGAGAGAGTCGGCGTGAGAGGAAGGAACAGGGGTGGAGTTTATTATCCTTCGGAGACCTTTGGGAGAGAACGGCGCCAACACCCGTTTCTGATGCGTCCACTTCGACCACGAACTGGAGGGATGGGTCAGGGAAGGTGAGGATAGGGGCAGAGGTGAAACGGCACTTGAGTTCCTTAATGGCCTTGTCCGACAGTGAACTCCATCGAAATAGTGATTTCGTAGACGTGAGGGTAGTGAGAGGTGCTGCCACGGAACTATAGTTCCGGATGAAACGTCTGTAAAAATTGGTAGCGAGATCGCGTGAGACTTGCTAAAAACTCTCCAGAGATCGTGGTACTCGGTCGGGATGTTTGAGAGGTTGGAGCGGTCCTCAAGCTGAGAGGATGAAGGCCCTTTGACAGCAGAACGGAGACATGACGACAGGCACGAGGTACTCCATTCCAGGACTCTCTTATTGGCCCAATCTATGTGGGGATTGTGCAGCTGTAGCCATGGGAGACCCAAGACGAGTGGGGCATGGGAGCTCTTAGCAATCAAGAAGGTAATTACTTCTGAGTGGTTTCCTGAGAAATGCAAGGTGACTGGTACTGTGCGATGGGTGATGGGGGCCAGGAAACAACCATTGAGGGCCTGAACAGTGAGTGAATGACTCAGGGGGGTGGAGGGGATGTTAAGGAGGTTCGCCAGTGAGGAGCAGATCAGATTCTGGTCGGCCCCTGAATCCAACAGGGCATACGCGCCATGGTGCTGATTCTTGTGGGTCAGGGTTACTGGTAAATAGGAGCGATGGTTGGGAAAAGATTGGAGATTCGGGCCCCCCGGTGCACCCAAATTTACAGAGGGGCCTGGCCTTTTACTGGGCAGTTTCGTGAGAAATGGCCCAACTGGCCACAGTAGAAACATGCCCCCTTATCCCGTCTTCGTTGACGTTCCTCGGGGGAAATACGAGTCCGGCCCACCTGCATCGGTTCGGGAGGAGCCTCCATAGAGCTGGTGGAGGCTGCTGGTGATGGTGGCCAGAGGCTCAGACAGCGCTCCTGCTGCCTGAGGCGCTTGCGAGCATCAATGCGTGCTGCTAAATCGATGAGGTCTTAGAGATTGGACGGTGGTTCGTGTGCTGACAACTCATCTTTGACATTATCTGAAAGACCATGAAGAAATGCATCAAAGAGAGCTTGGTCATCCCAGCATGAAGCCGCCAAAGTGCGAAATTCAATGGCGTAGTCATGGACAGATCGGGTTCCCTGTTGAAGAGTTAATATCTGTCCTGCCGCCAGACGCCCAGTGAATGAGCGATCAAAAACTCTTCTCATTTCTTCGGTGAATGATTTATAAGAGAAGCAGCAGGGCAGCTGGACATCCCACATAGCTGTTCCCCACTCTCTCGCCCTACCGGAGAGGAGGGTGATAATGTACGCCACCTTAGCTCGTTCTGTAGGGAAAGACGAGGCCTGTAGCTCGAGAACTAGAGAACACTGAGACAGAAAAGAACGGCAGGTGTTAGGATCTCCATCATAAGTAGGCGGGGCAGGGAGGCGAGGGTCATGGGGCGGTGTGGCAGCTACGGCTGCTAAGGGGCGAGGAGACGGGGTAGGAGCTGGGGGGGTTTGTAGTTGTTGGATTTGGTTGGTAAGCGAGGTCAGGGTCTCAGTTACTGTTCTGAGAGTGCTGGGGACTTCCTGAATGTCATGCTGATGTGAACCCAGGAGCGCTCCCTGGCTTTCCAGAGCTGATCTCAAGTGGGTTAGCTCTGCTGGATCCATAATGGCCAGATTATACTGTCACGCCTCTAAGTATAGCAGCAGAAGTGAAAAGAAGGATCCAAGAGCAGAAATAAAGATAGCGTGCACTTACAGTCCCTGTGAACGTGCAGAGGAGCTTCAGGTGGTTCTGAGAGTGAACGTCTGTAACCCAGACGTGCAGTAGTTCAAAACATGCAGTAAATCCAAATCGCTAGGCAGTCTCGTGGTCAGTATACAACGCGGAAGTCAAAAGCTGGTAATCATTTAAAAGTCATCATTTTTCATACCTTTGAAGCTGTTATGAAAAATAAAAACATGTCTTGCTGCTTCTTCTTTATATTACTTATAACATTAGCTAGCAATACAGCTGCTTGGTAGCTAGGCTGAGAGCCTCTTAGAAGGTTTTAAGGTAATATTTCCTTGCATGTTACTTAATGCAGGCGTTAACCTTGTGAATCAATCAACACCTTGTTCCTTTGCATGTGAAATGTCTGACTAATTGCAAAACTTATATGAATTTCAACCACAGTATACAGATATCGATTTTTATCACTTGGAGGTATAAAGGCACAGATCATCATTATGGTGTGCTGCTGCAGCATTACACATTCAAATATAATACCAGATTGGAAATAATATATATTTAAGAGCCTAACTATATTGCAAGACCTTTAATAACAGACATTTTATAGTTAAAGTACGATAGTGGGTTGATGCACAATATTTGCCTTGTTTTGAAAAAGTTCACAGTTTTGAAGCTCATTTAATGCCCAAGTGAGAAAGGCATGGTTTAATAATGGTTCCAGAAATTATAGGCCTGCATCAAGTAAAGAAAAATATCATTTTCATGCAGACATTTTGATGAGAACTCAAAGGATTGAAACTAAATTGCTGTGTGCATACGAACACCACTTGTTAGTGAGACTCATCAGAAAAAGAAAAAAATAACTTCTGTTTGCTAGGGAACATAAAGATTGGACTATGGAGTGATGAAAAAGGTCATGTGACCTGATGAGTCCAGATTGATCCTATTCCAGAGCGATGGGCGTGTCAGGTTAAGATGGGAAGCTCATGAAGCGCCCATCATGCATAGTGTCCACTGTACAAGTCTCTGGAGGCAGTGTTATGATCTGGGGTTGCTACTGGGGTTAATAAGATGAAGTCAGCTTACCACCTGAATGTACTGAACGTTCAGGGTGTTCTTATTCCCTGAAAGCACAGCCATATTCCATTAATCAAATTGTGAAAGCATGAGGAATCATTTTAATACATGCAATAGACACCACAGAGTTCTGACCTTAACACCATTGGAAGTCTTTCAATACAAGATCTGAATAAATGAAGAAATGATGATCTGAAAAAAATATTTCAACTCTGAATAAAAGTGTATGTTTAAATGAAATAATTATAAAGAAATTCTTCTAAACCCCAAAACTCTAAAAACTATTTACCAAGTCATCTTCTCTCTCTCTCTCTCTCTCTCTCTCTCTCTCTCTCTCTTCACTACTTATAGCTGCTTGCTATCAAGCACAGACTTAACCAAATAAAAGTGTCCTGCTATCTCCTGCACATCTTCTCCACCTCTCTTTAAATTTAATAGCATCCTCAGGGAAAGAGATATATATTTACATAATGGCTGTTATGTCCCAGAGCCTAAGGTAAAAAAGGAAGTTAAATCTCTCTCTGTCCCACCATCTTCAAAAACATTTTTTAACTTAGAGATGATAATGATGATATGAGATTAAATGATATCATGTAAACTCAGGAACGAAAACAGAAAGGAAAACAAATTTCGCTCTCGGGCAGAATAACACAATAACACATTAACAGAATATTAACAAAGACATGAATATGAATACATTTACATTTTACATTTAGGCATTTGGCAGACGCTCTTATTTAGAGTGACTTACAAAAGAATACACTGTCTGATGGATGGTTCTGTTTTGCCTCGGATACAGAAGAAAAGCATACACTAATGCACCCCATTCACAGTGATGTGTACACTGGACACTTCATTAATATTAAACAGAGATGTTGAAGCCTTCTCTTTGCTTTGAGAAGTTTACTGTAAAGATATATTGGTTTACAGCATGGTCAGCACCGTGTTATTCATTATGTGGATTTCAAACTTTCCCAAACTTTTTCCTAGAGCATGCTGAATTGTCATGAACTAAAATTCCTAATGGTTCTTGGCTCATGCCTTAAATTACCTACAGTACAAATTGACCATGCATTACCATGCATTTATTATTAAAAGATTGTGATTGTTTATTTTGCTCCGCCAACATCCATCCTTCTGTGCCTGTGACTCAGTTAGTGTAATTAACAGGGGTGAAAGTAGTACTTACTGTACCAGTACTATACAACCAGGAGTAGAAGGTGGACAGTTCATATTTAAGGCAGCAGATATATGTTCTTACAAGAGAAGATATAAATGTACGCTCCATTATTAATTCATTGGCTAGGCCTGGGCATTTCTATTCCCTATATATGATGGTTTAACTCACTAATTTGAGCCAGGCTTTTGTCATCAAGTCCTGTGGCCATTCAATTCATTAAAGAGTAGAACTCATACTGGCCTAATGCTTGCTGGAAAGGCTGGAGACAAAGTGGTATAAGTATATTTTACGACAAAATAGCAGACATTTATAATAGCTTTGTTTGAACAATTTAAGTATCCATATCATTACTGTCACTGCTATGGGAAAAGGGCATAGCACAAAGTAGTTGACCATGGAATTGTGTGCATTATAAATCAACTAAGAATTTAAATTTCCTGTACATAACCCCTAAAAAGCTAGAATTGCAACAAAAAAAAAAAAAACCTAACTGGAATTTATTATCACTAATTGCAGGTTCAGTCTCAACAATGTTAGCTTGTCTCAGCAGGAATTGAAGACACTTTATAAAAGTATGATACACATTAAAATAAAGTCCAGGCAGTGGTTCTGGAGAAGGAGTCATCAGATATTTCTTGCAGTAGTATCCTCTGTCTCCAAGGAGCAGCTCATTAAATACTGAAGAGGTAGGAACATTTTAAGACAACAATTTAATTGCTAAAGCTTACACCCTAATGAGGTGCGCATTCATACAAAGACTTGCTCAATATATCTAAGTTATACTTATACTATATGTGTCAGAGACCCAGAGCATTCAATTTTGGTGATCAGCCATAGGGTTATTTAAGTATAACATGAAACCTGGCTACTAAGCCCATCCCTAAACCTAACCTTATCATTAACCATAACCCTAAACATGATCACTAAACCTAACCCCTATCCATGACCCTAGTCCCTAAAATAACCTTAAATTTGTCCATAACTACTATCAATAAATCTGAACCCTAAATCTAACGTCTGTCCATAACCACAAGCCTAACTCCTAACCATAACAATAAACATAACCCATAACCCTAAACATAAACCTGACCCTAATTATAACCCTAAATCTTACTCTAATCCCTAAATCTTGACCAGGTCTCCTTACTATTTCTTTTTATTATCACTTGATAACTATGAACTTTTTAAAGGGGAACACATTTAACAAAAAATATGGACAATGTCCTCAAATGGTGGACTAATTCTACAGTATTCATCATAATTCTAACAGTTGTATTTTATTTATGTTATTTTATTTTTTGTTTTGTATTTGCACTGATCATTATTTCTTAACACTCTGCATGCCTTAAATTGCGCCACAGGGATAAATAAATGTTTTTTTTAATTGAATTGAATTTAATTGAATACATTACCCCTAGACGTTGCTAAATTTCCCAGGAGTCCCTCTGTCTTCCTCCTCATTCCTTATATGGTAATATTTCCTATGGATTGCTAGAACTCTTTTGTTCTATAGCACATGTCCACTGTGTTGATGTACAGTAGTAGAATTAGGAAATGGACTAATGCTTCTATCCCTCTTTTTCTCTAAATAAACATGAGCGAACATTTAGACACATCGTTTGTCCTGAATATGTGTATGTGTGTGTGTGTGTGTGTTTCTCTCTCCTGGTAACAAGTGATGGCAAGTGTACCGGAGCATGGCGGGCACTTCAAGCAATTCTTTCCTTTTTTAAATCTTGTATTTGGTTGCTTAATATGAATACAAAATTATTCCATTTTACTTGATGAATTATAAGAATAAAAGATATAGTGCATTAGATTTTCTTTTCACATCACAGACGAAGGTCTGAAGGTCTGAAGTTCTACAGTAAATCAAACACAGATGCTCAATTCTCACCTCTCGTATCACCTCTAGTATCAAAAGATAAGCCTCATTAAAGCCATGACTAATACACTGACCATGAGCTCATTCTCTCTGTTGCTATGGGAACGGCAACGTTAAAGCACATTTTCTGTGCCTGTGTAAGTTTTAACCTGGTCACATGTAGCGTGCATGTCCATGTAGTGGATTTCAGGTCCATGCATACTCCATGCTGCTCAAATCTGGGCAGTAGTCGGACCTGCACCTTGTTAACTTGCACAGTCAAGATGAGAGAGAGAGAGAGAGAGAGAGAGAGAGAGAGAGTTTAATAGAGTGTTAGTGGGAGTTTGAAGCACTCGAGTGTGTTGGCTGATGACTGGAGCTCCAGGGAAAATGCAGAAATCTGGACAGCTGAGAATCCTCTTCATCTAACTGCACAGGGTCACGAACACTCGAGCAATGATATCATGACAGAGAGAGAGAGACTAATA
Source organism: Clarias pachynema (assembly GCA_030014365.1). Classification (NCBI taxonomy): domain Eukaryota; kingdom Metazoa; phylum Chordata; class Actinopteri; order Siluriformes; family Clariidae; genus Clarias; species Clarias pachynema. The sequence goes on along the minus strand of JAQMYL010000012.1, from coordinate 3,752,829 downwards.
TTTTCTCTTCATCATACCAGAAGCACAAATCATTTCCAATCTAATTCAGCAGATTATAGTATTTTATATAGTTATGTAATTTATGGCAGTTAATGCAGTAATGAGTATGTTCCTGTAATATGACATGAAACAATGTTATAAAGTGTCATAAGAGAGTAAGCAAGTAAGAGAGAGAGACTTGTATTTTTACTTTTTTACAACTCTTTATTTGAAATGTTCATGTGTTCATTCTTTCACTCAAGAGTGTACACGCACATAAAAATACAAACCTCATTTTCAAAGCCCGCTCTTACTTTTAAAAGTCTTTCCTCTAAATTTCTTCGACCTCATAAAACTGTGGAATGAACGTTTGGGAAAATAAAAGCACAACACCAATAAGAGAGGGCTTAAAACTACGAGCCCTTTCCAATCGCTTATCCAATCTGCAGCGTTCTCAGCATCATTATGTGTTTTTTGTAAAAAAAAAACAAAAAAAAACAGCAACATCAGTCCGCTTCTATTTCAGAAGTTGTACAGCACTGTTCTCTTCCTGTAGTCTCTTGCTCCATTTACGTTAAACGTTATGGCATTGACTGCACTCATCATTAGATATAAAATGAGGTACAGGTCACTGTTATTAGGAATCCCTTTTATTAACATCAAGCTAAAAGGTTTAGTCCTATGTATTTTATGGTTACCATCACTTTTAGCCGGTACGTCTCCGGTTTCATTTTGCAATAGACTCCAAAGACTTGTCGGGTAGGCTAATTGGCGTTCCCAAATTGCCTGTAGTGTGTGAATGAGTGCGTGAGTGAGTGTACGTATGTGTGTGTGTGCCCTGCGATGGATTGGCACCCTGTCCCGGGTGGACCCCGTCCAGGGTGGATTCCTCCAGGTTCTTTAGTTTCTTCTCATGCAGATTATGACAGACATGCAGATTAGGCTAATTGACATTCCCAAATTGCCTGTAGTGTGTGTGTACCCTGCGATAGATTGGCACCCTGTCCAGGGTGTGCCCCACCTCATGCCTTAAGTCTCATAGGATAGGCTCCAGGCCCCCCCATGACCCTGTATATGGGATAAAGGGAAATAGATGATGCATGAGTGAATGATTCATAGGTCACTTTGTGACTTAACAAAAATAAATAAATAAATAAATTCCTCTAAACCTGCTCAGGTACTGGACTGAAATGAGAGACAAAAAATGTCATTCAGGAAACCTGGAGAACTATTACCCAAGACTTCATTAAAAATAGAAGGAAGTCTGGCTCTTTGGAAGCAAAATATGAAGAACTGAGTGACAGTACTCTATATTAATATACTGTATAAAACCTAAATTAAGACTTGTGCTGGGTGAAATGACCTAAAGATAATATCCTAATGTTTTAAATCATTTCTACAATACATGGTATGCATAAAAATTTTATGTTGTAATCAGTAGTGCTGTTTTTGTTATCAGAATATAGAAAATATTTAGTATGTTTAGGAGTACCATTATTTGCAGACATTGGACCATTGGTATGTGGTTAAGTGTGTAAGTCAGAACAACGTCGGAATACCAATTACATTTAACTGTTGTAGCAGCATCAGTCACTGGACTAAAAGCTAAATGCTTTTCAAGCTTGGGAAAAAATAATGCACGGCGAATACAAAACTCAAGCACAGCAAACTACAACTTCAAGCAGAGCACTCTACCAGGAAGATCTGAACCATTACAATGGGGTCAGTGGGGCAGTGGTGGCTCAGGTGGTTGAGGTTTTGGGATGATGATCTAAATGTTGGATGGTCAAGCCCCAGGCAAGGCCCTTAACCCATATAAGGGCCCTATAGGTGCAGTATTTTTCAAAGATTTAAAAGTGTTAGCTTTGATTTATTGTCCAGTGACTGATGTTGCTACTCTTATCATCAAGCAAGAACCTCAACCACCTGAGCCACCACTGCCCCACTGACCCACATGTAATGTTTCGGATCTTCCTGGTGGAGTGCTCTGTTGGAGTCGTAGTTTGCCATGTCCGAGTTTTGTATTTGCTATGCATTCTGTGAATTGTGGTTGCTTGGCCTCTTTTTGTTGCGTGATCTTACAAATGGAAACCTACACACCTGGTAACCAAGCTCCTGGTTTTAACAACACAACAGCCTCACAAATGGGACCTCAATGACAAGTGTGTATAGCTGTTGTCTGGTAAATGTAACCATAACTTAAGAAAAAGAAAAAACACTCCAGGAAGTGCTATAATGAGAAAACAATCAGTGGGTAAGTGGAAACAGTAACTCTTCTTCATCAGTAATGCAGTGCACCCGTCACAGCTCCAGAAATCTGTGAACTAAACTTTTTATCTTTTTTCTGTGTTTAACCGTGAGATTATTTTCACCACTCTTACATCCTCTCCTGTTTTGCCATGTGACATGGACTCTGCAGTGTATTGACAAAAATGAAGAAATCACACAGAGCTTATTATTATTAATAAGTGAAGTAAACCCAGACTTTACTTCTGCTCATGTGATAATTGTGTTTTGGTTTATTTATAGTAGTTAGGGCTGTAGTGTAAAAAGAGGAAAAGAAAATCTGTAATTAGTGCAATATGCTAATGTTGAGACGGTGTTTAATCCGAGCTGCTGTCTGAAAATTGTAAATGAATTTGTGAAAGATTCAGGCAATTTACTGTGCATAGACTTTCTGTGCATAAAGAAATGAATGCTGTTTATTTGCTTTTTACTTTTCCTTTGTCTTCATCAATGTCTTTCTCTAATACTATTTATCTATGCTTTTATATACTGTAGCTCTAACTCTATTAAACTCTCATTAAACCAGATGCATGCTTTTTTTTATCGTTGTATGTCCGAAGCATAGATTGTATAAGTACTGGAGAAACCCTTCATGATGTCACCCGTAGGTTTTTCTGAAGAGCGGTTTTGTGGCAGCTCTGGTCATCACCATCTTGGCCGGAGCCGACTCCTCCTAAACCCCAATTGGTCAATAAATGGGGAAACAAATGGAGCTTGGCTGTTGGTTGGAACACACTTACTTACTTCAGTTACCACAAGCTAGCTAATGGCATGCTGGCTAATGCTAATGTTACTTTAAATTTAATCGAACTCATCTATACCCGACACGCCTTCCCATGTCAAATCCTACATTTCTAGTGGAAAGTTAAACTACATCGGTTTCTGTTAGCTTGTTGGCGAAAGTGATGCAAAGCAGACAGCTAGCCGTTTGACACCACCTGTCACTCAGATTGGCCACACCCTCATCCATGCTTCATTTTATGCCTTTAAACAATTTTAAAATTAAGCTCCGTACAGTTGTCATGAATGGAAAATCTGGCTATAGAAACAACAAAAAAAATTTTTTTGCACCAGGCTGCAAATGTTTATTTGTGCTCTAAAGTTTTAACATGGGGTTCTGTGGTGACTGACTCAATTTTGGAGCATAGTGGTCATTCAAGGAAATGCATATTTTGGCAGTTCCATGTTGGCCACAGGTTGCCATCTAGGTCTAAAGTCTCTCTTTCATACTGTACATGAAATGACCAGAAATTATTTTTTATTTAGAAACCTTTCTCTATGTGACTTTTCATACTGTACACCCTGTGTTTTTCTTTTAAGTAATTTTTTGTCTTATGTATTCTTTTCAATCTTATATATTAAGTTAAGCCTTTATTTGTCACATATACAGTATTGCACAGTGAAATTATTTATTTGCATATTCCAGTATAGCTGGAGTCAGAGCACAGAGGCAGCCAGGATGAGGCACCCCTGGAGCAAGGCCTTCCTCAAGGGCCCAACAGCACCAACCTGGCTGAGCTGGTGCTCAAACCACTGACCTTCCGATCAGCAACTCAGAGCCTTTATATGGTGAGGCACTGCCTATATATCTACTGTACAGTATTAGAGATTTACTCACACTTTCCTTGGATTGTAAAATTTTCCCTGTTTCACTTCCTCATTCCTTATATGGCAATATTTCCTTTAGTCCGTGTCTCTCTCTCCTGGCTGGACATCGACAGAGCCGGTCAGCAATCGTATTGCGGCACAGCAGAGGCTTTAAGTGATTCTTCCCTCAGATGAACTTAACAAAATTCAGAAGCTAATTAAATATAAATAAATCTACAAAGAAACATGTAATTAGTAGTAAAGAATCGCAGTAAGAGTGTATTCATTCTGATTATACATCACAATTATACTGATCGCTCACACATAAATACAATCAATAACTCATTCTGAACAAAGTCATGTAATGTTCCTGTGTTTATGCAGAACTGGGACACACAATCAACTTTTCTTCTTTCTCATTTTCCCCTTGAAATCACATACAGGGAAAACATTTTTAGTCCATGAATTTTGTTAGATTTAGTTTTCTTTTTTACCTATAGGTGTTTACCTATTTATTTATTATTTAATTTTTTTCTGCTTCCGAGATGTTTAATTTCTGGATACACTCAGTGACTGAACACTGAATTTCTCTTTCTATTACTTTCCTTCTATCTCTTTATCTTAACCTTCATTCACTTTTTATTTCTCTATTTTTGCTCTTTAATTCCTCTTTAGTTACATCTTGTTCATAAGGCCTTGATTTGACGTTAGTGCCACAAAAGATCATGGGTGATAATGGCTTTAATTATTGATATGGTGAAGTTTTCTGGAAGGATTTCATTTATTTATTTATTTATTCATTTATTTTACATTTATAGAAGGGATCCTCAGTGTCAAAAAATGATCGTGACACAAAGATTCCATATGTTACTATTTTTGTAAAAAATGAGCTCCCAACGCACGCGCGCGCGTGTGTGTGTTACTTTTATTTGGAGTGATGTCATTGAATGTAGGTGCAGCTCTCTGGAAGAGTGAAGTGTCTGGTAGGTTGTGTAAAGGTGAGCAATAGTGGCTTGTCATGGCACCATGAGATCCTGGTTCACTCTGTGGTTTTCTACAATGCCACAAAAGGAGTGTAGATGATTATTTCCTTCTGCCGATGCTGCATTCTGAAGCCCTGTCCTGTGTGCAGGTGGCTGTCCAAAACACAGCGTGTGCTGAAGGGGTGCTGTCCTTTCAGCACCTCTTTACCTAAAGAGTGAAAAGGTGTTTGTATGCGCTGGTCATAGGCTAGCATAAAGTTAAAGCGAAAAAAAAACTTTTCATTGTTTTAATCAAGATTAATGTTTTATTATTATTATTATTAAGGTTGGGCAATAATCTCCTTTGACCAGTTGATATTGAGATGTATATCTGCTACTCATGCTCTGTAAAGCCTTCATAACGGCTCTAATCTGAGGTGCTAGTTGTTAATTGGTGATTTCTGAGACTGGTGACTCTAAATTAACTTTTGGTCTTGCTTTCCTTGGAAGGCCTTAATGAGAGCCAGTTCCATCATGGAGCTTGCAAATGCACTTGACACAATACTGTTTTTTCAAGAACTGTTCCAGAACAGCACTATCCTCTCCTTCCACTTGCATGAGATCACAAATGCCCCCGATTTGCTGTAGCGCTGTGATTAATGTGAGAGCACTATGTACCTCTCATCCCTCCCCTCTGAGAAAGCTCGGCCAATCAGCTCTCTCTAGACCTCCAGCTGCTGGAATCGAACTCGCGATTTCCGGATGATAGGGCGAGCACTTTACCACCGCGTCACTCGGAGGCCCCCTTTTTGCTCAATCTTAATGGGATTCTTGAATCTTGAAGGACACTGAAAATACACTGCCATGCTCAGCAACACCAAAAGGCCTGAAAAACCCTGATGCAAGTAAATGATCACAGAAATGTTTCTTTAACCGAAGAAAAACCCTACAGTACATCCAGCCAATGCAAGGACATTCTGAAGGAGTTATAGTAAGAGTATTATTGTCAGTGTCAATTACACAAGCAAGAGACAGCTACAGGGAGTTTACTGTACCTCGAATCTCTGCAACAAATAGGCCAGGTTAGAATTTTAAATAAAAACTGCCCAGTACAAGAAAATCTTGCACCAGAATAACTGGAGGTAAAGAATATAGAGAAAAAAATGAAAGGAATGTCCTTATACCTACGTACCATATCATGGTGGAGGCAGTGTAATGGCATGGGTATGTATGGCTTTGGATTCTGAAGTGTATAGAGCTCTACTTTCTGCTATGATTCTGTCAAATGCTGTAAAACTGATAGGACATAGCGTTTAACAGTATATATGGATAACAGCACAAAAGCAACCAAATGTAAGGAAATGGAATGTCTTGAAGGGCTGAGTTGACAAAAATTGACACAATGAATGAATGAATGAATGAATGAACAAATGAATAGAAAAGTCATGTCGCCAGAGTGTCTTTTTCTCTTATTTTTCTCTGTGTGTCTCTGTCCGTGCTCCTCCTAAACCAGACAGATGGGATATTGAATTGGTGTGAAACAGGATTTAAGTGTGTCTTGTTACCCCTGCTGACCTTCCTCCATAGTATGATATTGAATTATTTTGGAAAGCGCGCCTCAAAGCAGACGAAAAAAGTCCAGCACCATCACCTATCGTCTGTTTGTGTATGTCATATAACCTTAAAAAATAATCTGGAGGAAAATGACAAACGACAGCTCAGGGGGGTTTATGGCATTACACCGGTGATGGGTGTTTAGCGTGCTCAGCCTTGACACTGCCGTGCACTCGTCTATTAAATATTGAGGTCTGACATTTTATTGTGGGCTTTATTGAATAAACAGAGTGAGATAAAGGGCCTTTCCTTCAGCAGCCTCAGAGCTGAACTGAATGTTTACTCAGGAGGAGGAGAAACACGACATGCCAGATTGCCATCTCCACACAAAATTACTCCAATCAACAAATATGCGATGTGTTTTTCAAGCAATGAAGTTGCCTGAGAGATTTTAAAACCTCAATCATATGCACATTTAGGTTGGGGTGTAAAACTGAAATGTTTCTCAGTCAAGAATCCTGGAAGTATTTAGGATCATTTGTAAACTTATTCTGATATGGTTTTTGAGATGTGTCCCGTTTATCCTAGGGATTACCGCATTGCATCATTTGATACAGAATATGCTGAATGCACTTCCTGTCCCCTTCTATTAATAACTGGGCATCTACCTTGCACTGCATGGGTCATAAGTCTAAGTCATAAGGGCCTTGCCCAAGGACCTAACAGTGGCAACCAGGCAGTGGCAGGACTTGAACCCCCAATCCAATACTTGGCAACGTGGACCCTTAACCTTCTTTTGAGGGTCCCACCTTCTTCCCACAAGTCATCCATCTCCTCAACAAAAATGATTGATAAAGATTGATATACACACGCAATCCCTGAGATAAACTCAACTACCTCAAAACATTGAGACTGAAATAATAAACAACACACAACCATCTTACAGTTGTTCATACCAACCTGTAATTGCTTTTTTGCAAAATATTCATTAATTGTTATTTGCACAAATCTATTTTCAAATTTCGCTGCTACTTACAAGGAATGGTTTCTTGGTTAGCTAGTTAGTTTTGTTAACTTATGTTGTTATTTTATGTTGTATGTAGCACCTTGGTCCTGGAGGAACACTGTTTCATTTCTCTGTGTACTTTACTGTATATGGTTGAAATGACAATAAAAGCCTATTTGAACTTGAACTTGAACTGCAGCCCTTAACTGAATGTGATATGGTGCCAGAAACCCCCCCCCCCCCCAAAAAAAAAAAAAAAAAAACATCATTGCCACACTTTTATATGTAACATAGTTTATTCTGTAAAGAAAAGTCTTAGAGGTTAGTGGATGACACTTGCTGGTAGACCCTCACCTTATGGCTCTCAGTCAGGATATTGTAACTCCAGAGGTCTGAAAATTACAGATAATGCCTTAAAGATTCTGTTTTTGTTTTTCTTCACCTGAAAGGAGTGGAACTGCAAGCTGCTGGGATCTCTAAACATCAAATGCAAAACAAGTGTTGATGCACAATCATCCTTTCTACCTGGAACAGTGAAGGCTTCTGGAGATGCACCTCAACTTGCAGGCTACAGAGAATGGTCCGTATCAGTCAACGCTGTGGTGGTTATGGTCATGGAGCACACTTGATGATGATGAGGTCTAGTTAATGCCATTGAAGGGAACAAGAGTCTCACGAGACTTTGTGTAGCTTATTGAAATGGAAGTGGGATTGCAAAAAGTGGGACTGCTACAGTTTAAGCAGGTTTTGTTTATTTTCATTAAGTTTACTGACCTCAGAAGGGCCTATATGCAAGTTTGCCAGGTATTGTTCTCAGATCTAATCAAGTAAGTAATGAGAGTGCTTGAAAAGAGCTTCATGAAGTGCCTTATAGAACAGGAGATTTTGCCATACTGAATATATAGATACAACATCTACATATAGATTGATCAGCCATAACATGACAATGCAAAACTTTATGCTCAGTATTGTGTAGGTTCCCCTTGTTGTGGGGAGGGGCCTCCGTGGGTCAGTCCTTAGGTATGTTGAATAGAGATCTGGATAATTTGCAGGCTGGATCAACAACCTTGAACTCTGCGGGGTCCCATGCGCAGCGGGCTGTAGTGCTCTGGGTATTCAGGTGCCATTTTTTAATGGTCAGCATTTACTTTTTTTTAATATTTGTGCTGCATTGGCCTTTCTGTGGGATCAGACTGGATGGGTTTCGTTGATGTGGGCTTGGGTGAGCTTTGGGTGCCCATGATCCTGTCAGCAGTTTACTGGTATGTAATAATGATAATTAATGTTGTAAGTGTAGTATACTGTAAATGTGGTTTAAATGTTATGGCTGATCAGTGCATGTTGGAAATGATATGATATCATACTGTATGTACTGTACAATATGATGATGTCATGGGTTGGAATGCATTCTATATCCTATAAAATGCTTGACTTAGCCCCAAGGCAAAAAGCTTTTTTTTTTTTTACATTGAAGCTCCTGGGTTGGTCTAAGGATCTCTCTTAATTCGGCTTAAATTTGGATCTCAACCTTCCCTGCTATTCTAGTCTTTTGGAAAGAAGCGATGTTGACATTGGTACGCGAGCTGCCACTCTGCCTGCTGCCCATCGCTCATCAGCCTGTGCCCTCATGCCAGCGGGGCACAGCCAACCAGACCTGCACGTGCACATTTATTCCTTACCTTTCTTGCCGTCCTCCCTCCTTTTTTTTTTTTTTTTTTAAATTTAGTCCTGTCCAATTCTTTTTCCCCGATTTTCTCCCAATCTAGTCGTGT
>JAQMYL010000012.1:3691490-3703007 GCA_030014365.1 Clarias pachynema | reverse complement strand
ATTTGGTTTACGAGTGTTTTGGAATACGAGCCCGCTTCTGGAACGAATTATGCTCGTAATCCGAGGTTCCACTGTAAAAGAAAAAAAAATCTGTGTGTGTTTTCAAAGCTTTTTGATTTTCACTCCAGACTCTCTCTGTAACTGCACGCCAATTGGCTGCTGGGGGCGCTGTTTATGTTTACACATTGACATAATAAATGAAAGTCTCAGGCCTTGTTCAGTGTTCAGAAAAATCTAATTTGTTTTACAAATCTGATCTTTATGACTGGCGGTCTACACAGTTATTTGAAAGTGATCAGATCAGATTCGGCTTTGTCTGGCAGCCCAAATATGCCACGTTGTCGACCTGTCTACATTTATCTTACTGTGGTCGCCCTGTTTCTGTAATTTCTCTCTGGCTTTGTCTGTACTAATGCATAGTTCTAAGGACATTTCACTATTAGACATTTCACTTCGTCTTCTGTCTAGGGACCATTGTTTTACATTTCTATACTGTGGTTGAGGCAGACGCTCTTCCTCAAAACATGGTTAATTTATGTGCATGCAAAATTCACGGGCGCCATTTTTACATACTTAGGGGTAAAGGCAGCAGAATTGAAAAACCAAAAAAGACCCTCCGCAACCTGAAGCATGGTAACTTAACTTTCTACAAAATAATATTTATTTTTTCCATCACTATTGTTGTCTCACTTGTTTTTCAACCATGGATCCATGACCCATATCTCGAGATGTTGTGGACTTTCATGTCAGGTTGCGAGTGATATAATAAACAATTAGAAATCCAGTTTACATGGGAAGAGCATCCAGATTGAGACACACCTACAGGAACCTGATCTGAATCTGATTTCAAACAATCTCTAGATGTTGTTCAGATCAGAATAGATTTTTTTTTTTTTTTTTACTTTTAATACTACATGAAATAAATTGATTTGTCCTGGCAGTCTGAACAAGACTTTTTTGTTTGTTTGTTTGTTTGTTTATTTTTTGCTAGAAGTATAGTGAAAGTAGCTAACAGAGCCTGAAGTTCGGTATATAAAAACAAAAGTGAGAGAGAGATTTGTTAAAACAATAATTTGAATTGAAATAAATTCCATTTGGTTTGGAGCTTTAATTCTTTAATTTCAAAAACAGCTATAACTCAAGACTTATTACAAAGATTCCAACTAAACTTTAGTGGGTTTTTTTATGCTTTGAAAAGTAATATTTTTTTTATTTTCATTTCACACCGGGGTTTTGAAGTTCCCCGAGTTTGAGACTTTAAAGCACTTAGGTAGGTTTTAAAGCACCGGCTCACTGGGGTTCCTCAGCTGACAATGTTTTAATCTAAAACCAGAAGCAGTCTTTCTGTGCACCAGTGCATTTCATGAACTATACACACACACACACACACACACACACACACACACACACACACACACACACACACAATACCCTAAAGTACAGCTCTTGTGTGAGATATAATAGCATGGGGTGAGATGGATATGGGGTGTAAGAGTGAGTTGGTGTAAACACTTTGGGTGATTTCAATCTGTAAAGCATTTTCACCCCACCGACTCTGTGTGAGACCTACTGTACCAAGCCCCAGACAGGAAATGACAAAATAAGGACATTAATACATAAAAAAGATATGGATAACTTTGTCAAAGGCAAGATGGAATTTTTTTTTTTTTTTACATTACACATGTAAAAATAGGTCCTGAGTACATTTAAAAAAGGAATGCACAATTACAAAAGTGTGGTAAAAGTATAATAATAATAATAATAATAATAATAATTAAAATATTTTCTTTCTTTCTTTCTTTCTTTCTTTCTTTCTTTCAGTAAATTTAATCAGCCTATTGATTTGCATGCTCTTGGGTTTTCATTAACTAACTCTGCCTTACAGGTTTTTTCTAGCAGTTAAACCAGAAGCGTGTTTATTCCTGCAGTGCCAGTGTGCTGTGGCTTAGTGATATACATCACCATAATGAACAGGAGAAGCTCGAGAGGTGACAGCAATCAGCACAAACATGGAAGGTCACAGTGCTTGGGCGTTGAGTCTCTGACATCTCCGTGTGGGAGGTTTAAGGCGTAATGAGCACAAATATGACCACTGGGTGGAAAACAGGATAATAAAAACACCATACTGCAGAAAAAAAAACATAAAAACTTATATAACCGTGATTGTTAACTAACTAGAATAACTAGCACAAGTCTAGCACTTAATGTTTAAGATTTACTTCTCACATATTGCATGCTGTAGAGGACGGGACTGCCACAGATCATGTATAGCTCCTTTTTCACTACCACACGACTCTCAGGGCTGCTGTTAGAGAAAATTATATAATGTCATTTACTCAACTGCGTTGTGTCAGAATCCTCCTTGGTTTGTGTTTTTGACTTCTGCATTTCTGTCACTCTATCATTTTTTGCTACTTAACAGTCTGTGCATACAACGACCGACAATGTTAGACGGTAGCATTTTTCTATAAGGTAGCACAAGTCGATAGACTCCATTTATCCATTTATGTTATGGTAGCATTTTTTGACAAGGCAACACAATTTGGCAGAACACCAGATTTCCCAGCATGCACTTCCCACTTACTAATCAGTTTGTCTATTTAATGTCCATGTTTCAGTTGGTTCTTTGTCTTGTGTCTGTGTATGTCACTGTTTGGTTTGCTGTTTGGTTGTACTGTTCTTCTTCTTCCTGTTAGACCCTGGTTGGTCTTAGCCATTTGTCATAGTTTTAGTCCTACAGTAGCTTTCATATTCCTGTTTAAATGACATACTGTTTATAAAGTGTTCAGTGACCATTTTAATGAATCACTTGCATTTGCACTTGTATCCTGCCTCTCTGATCACATTTACTTATCCAATTAAAGATGTCCTATCAGCCAGGTTTGCTCCTTGTCATGGCCAGTTTATGAAATTTAATACTTTTATGTTATTTCTTGGCACAAAAGTCTGATAGTATGTTGGTAAACAAATAATAATAATAATAATAATAATAATAATAATAATAATGAGACAAACCCATAATGAATGAAATTAATTTTTTATTACATTTTATATAGCATTATTAACAATGGTGCTGGTCACAATGCAACTTTACAGAATCAAAAAATATGGAAGTGAGTTTGAAAAAGTATGAAGAAATATGTCTAGTAATCCCTCTAATAAGAAAGACAGGCATCTGGAGAAACAGGTACTAAAGAGGTAGACAGATAGACTGGCATTTCCCATAAAAGTTGAACCTGGATCGTCTCTGGGTCCCTCACACCGCCGAACATCATTAAGTGCTTAGTGAAGATGAATAAATAAATGATTATGAATGGAACTGTTTTTGTTAACCTTAAGCTGTGCAAATTATCTTGAATGAACATGTCGTCTGAATGGATAAACATAAAAAACCTGGTCATCTTGCTATTATGCATATTCAGACACCGAGACACAGAGGCACTAAAAGCTTTTCAAATGGTTTATTTAATAAAAAGACCTCACGCTTAGCGATGCATTAAGCAATAAAAAGGTGGAGAGCGTCCCTGAAAACCTGATTATTCGAGCTGCAAATGGTTTCCAGGTTTGTAATAGACGTAATACTTCTTTAAAAAACAACATAATAAAAAAGAGATTAGTTTGTTTTTAGATAAGTATTTTTACCTCGTCTTTATTTTAGCATCTCTGCTCATACCTGTTGATGAGTGTTGAATATTTGAATTAACACTTATTTTACCTGCATCTCTGTTCACAAATTCAATCTTCAATGTTATTCATCTGAATCTGTCCCAGCTGGATATTAGCGCCTGATGAGTGTGAATCTTCAACAGATCAGCCAGTGTAATCAGTGCTGATGTGTTCTGAACAAAGGAGACACTTACACACATCTGAATCGAGTTCAGTTCTGTCAGCTTTAATGATCGTTACAGATGATGAATGTTTGGATAACGATTCAAACATTATAGGATATCAGGCACATACTGTAGCAATGCAGGAAAACACACATTCAAAAGCATGGCATGAGAATGTGTGTGAGAACTTGTGCGGAGGAGTGCTCGTGAACGAATGTGTGTGAAGGACAGGCATTAATTCTGTTATGTCGTCATGCATCATGTTACTACAGTGCTATTAAAATCCATTACAGTGTAACTCCTCGGGAAAGCAGACAAGTGCTGAGAACCATCTCATCGTCTGTTTCTGACTGTGAGAGGTGATTTATGGAAAATGTACTAATTGCCAGACAGACAGGAAGGCAGACAGACAGACAGACAGATAGATAGATGGATAGATAGATAGATAGATAGATAGATAGATAGATAGATAGATAGATAGATAGATAGATAAGACAAATTATTAAACAAAGAGACAATTATTTAGGTGGACAGCGTGGACAACCTCAATGGACTGACAGACAGATGCTTGAATAGACAAACACACTGGACAGAAAATTAAAGAGACCAACTATTGGGCAGACAAAAAAGGCAACGGCAAGAATAAACAGACACAGAGAAGGACAGATAGATGGACAGGGCGACAGATGCAAAAATATTGGACTTGCATTATACCAGACATTTGCATAGACAGACAGACACCTGAACAGACAGACAGACGGACAGACACAATGATATACAGAGGTCTGGAAAGACAAATACTTGGACAGCTAGAGAGGTAAGTACAAATACATACACTTGAACATGCAAATGAAGAGAGAGAGAGAGAGAGTTGAAGAAACAGTCAGATATTTAAACAGATATTTGAATGCCTGATGCCTGAAAAGACAGCAACATGTACAGACAGACAGGTGTTCGGACGTGCGGTATACCAAATATAGTTAGAAATGACCGAAATACAGACATGGGGAAAGGCAAAGAAAAAGACCTGCATGGGTGGGACATGAGACATAGACCTGTACATAAATACAGATAATCAGGTTTCAGCATTAGAAGCAAGTGACATACATATATGACATATGACATATATGCAACTCCTGACACTGTCCAAGGGCAGAAATCCAGCTTCTGACTCTGTCCACTGTCCAAGGTGCTAGACCGTCTAATTTCTGACACTATAAATGCAGAAAATTCTGACAGTGTTCAAAATCAGAAGACAAGTCTAAGACAATGTAAAGAGGTAGAAAGTGCACACATGACCAGATTCTGACACTATCCCAAATATGAAAAGTAAAAAAGTAATTGCAGTAATAGTCAAACGTTTGGACACACCTGTCAAAAGTTTAGACACATATTTTGATTAATTTTTTACATTCTATAACAATATGTTTACTTTTTTTTTTTCAAAACTATGAAATAACTCATATGGCATTAGGTAATTAAGTAACAATAACAGCAACAGTCAGATGTTAATTTAAGGTACAATGGTCAACTGTTCTGGAACACTTCGTGCAAAAAAAAACACCAAGCACCATAATGAAACTAACAGCCTAACACAGTGTATACTGTACTGTATAATGGTAGATTAATATCTCAATTTGTTTATACTCACTCCTGCTTAGGGCCTGCTTAGATGAACTCAAAGCTAATATCCTGGCATGAATTGAAGAAAGCCACAGACTAAGCACTTGCTCAACAGTTATTAGTCTCTCTCTGTTTTTAGTTTTTCTAGCAATCATGCTTGAAAAGTTCAGCTCATGTAGATAGATACTACTGTAGGTAGCTATCATTAAGTGCTCTCTCATTCACCTCTGTGGGTTCTTTTTCATTAAAGGTGCCTGTTTCCAAGAGTGTTCACACAGGCATACAAAATAATTTACAAAAACGTCAGTACATAGACTAGTCTAACAGACAAAATAGTCTACTTTCTTGTTGTGAACTGATGGGTGTTTTGTTTGAGGATAACGTTTAAGCTTGCTTGGGATAGCTGTTTCCCACACACCATAACGGAGTCATGCAGTCAGGAGGATTCCGTTTCCCTACGAGTCAGTTAAACCAGAAGAGTGTCAGTTCCCTACCAGTCAGTTTTTTCCAGTAACTAAATAATATATCTATTTGGATCAATTAGTATAATTGGATAATTTTTCACAGCACACCTGATGATCTCCCAAAGCACACTTGTGTACCACGGCACAGTGGTTGAAAATCACTGGGTTAGTCACTTCACTTTGGATTCAGTAAGAAGGAGTTTTGTTTACTATTTCTGCCTTGTTGGCTTCTAAAGCACATAACCACTTTTAAGGGTAATTTAAAACACATTGCAAACAAAGACCAAGCAAATGCGCTACTGGTGGCCTTCCAGGAACTCCTGTATTAATTCCCAATATGTGGAAATAGCTTGGTGCTACAGGTAGGTCAGGACTGTACAGGAGATGTGGCAATAACTCCCAGTGGTGTTGGTGAATGATTGTGTGTACAGTTCCCATAGACAGATGTGCCTCTTCTGCCAGTTGGTGTCATCAGTTTTCAAGGATCAGGTGTTCCACTTGCTGAATGTTCACAAGAACGACTGCTGTGGGCTCTGAGCCATGTCGGCCCGGATCGCCATTCACTGATGTACAGCCTACTTTTAAACATTTGCACCATTTAAATGTTTTGCTGCAGCTAAGAGTTTCATCACTGTACTGTGCTTGAAGTCTCATGTAAATGCCAATCGCTTTTACACCTTCATTCACAAGGAATTTCATCACAATTCCTGGTTGGACTTGCCCACTCCTTGTATTTATTTTGTATATTGAAGCCTGACTTACAGCCAACTTCTGATTCTGTGCAATCTCAGAAAGCTTTCCAGCATCAGACTAAGGGTATAATCAGTGACCAGCTTCTGCCAGTATCCATGGACAGAACGCTATAGGGTGACCAGCATCTGCCACCATACAAGGGGAGAAATCATTAGTGACCAGCTTCTGTTGTTATGCAAGGGCAGAATTCTGAGAAGAACCCAGCTTCTGACTGTAGAAATTCCAATATACTGAAACTGTCCCCAAACAACTAGTACTAAAATTACCAGGTTTTCACACTGACCCAAAGAGCATAATACAGGGTATCAGAAGTAATAACTTTTCATGACATTTCTATGGTCCACAATTCCCCAAAGGAGTAATAATCATCTTACACTTTTCAAGTAGTAAAGTGGCCAGATTCACATGTCAACACTAAAAAACGTCTGACTAATGGCCAAAAAAAGCGAAGAGAATTGATAGAAAATCCCTGATGACCTTTTGCTTGTAATGAGAAGAGGTCCTGAGTGATGAGCTTCCCAGAAACAGTCATTCCAAGAAAGTCATTGTGAACAACATCAACTCTGACCAAGAGCAGACTCAATCAAATACAGTATCGTGTAGCACTGAGCAGGAGCAGACTGCATGAAAGACCAGTTTCTGGAAAAAATCAGAGGAACTAGTTTGTGACATTTAACGGGGACAAAAGGAGCCATGGTGACAAGTGTGTGACACTGATGAGAGGCAGCAGTAACCTGGGGGGTAGGGCAGAGCGGAGTGCTGGCGTGAAGGCCACGTCAATAAGTGTTTTTAGAAATTGAAGTGGACGAGGGCTTTTGTCCCTGATTCTTGTGCTCTTGCACTCTCTTTGTCTTTTCTTGCTTGCTTATGTCACTCACTTTCAATCAATTGAGGTCAAAAGCTGTATTGGCACAGCATTATTCACTTACAACAATTCCCTGGAATGTAGATATGTTATCTAATTTATTTACCCATAGCTCAACCTCTCTCATTCTCTTACTTGTTTATCTCCAAGTACTTAGGTTCCCTCTCTCTGTTAATTTGCCTGTTGTCTTTCACTGAATGTTACTCCATATTGATCCGGTCTTTAAAGAGTCTTTGAAGCTTTTGGTTACAAAGCCTCCTGAATAATGGAATTTACATCACACTGACAGTTGCAGAGATGTTCTGCTGGAGCAATAATCGGACATAATTAATGGATTTGCTTTAAGATTTGATTTTGGAAATAGCAGTGTAGAATATTGCAAGTAACCTTATAATGTGGTTAAGGTTCCTGTCACAGCATGTGCCGCAATCTGTTATCGTTCTGTGCTCACTCCGTAGGCTCACTAAGTAAGCGGCCTGCCCTTCTGCAGGTGTGCGAAGGGGCGGGCCGCTGGAAGCAGGCATGACTGCGAAATAAACAATGCTAATGGATCGCAGGCTTTTTTTTCTATCTATCTATCCATCTATCCATCTATCTATCTATCTATCTATCCATCCATCCATCCATCCATCCATCTGTTCAATCATCAACTTATCTGTCTTCCCACAAATCCCACAAATACTCATCTTTCAGGGTACAGTACGACCTATTCGAATTCCCTTTAATCACAAGAGATGCATCAGGTTTTTCCATAATTCCCAGGAAAATAAGCCAGGCATATAAAATAAGCCAGGCATATACATACTATCATGTAGATGTGTTTTTCCAATCATTGAAGCTTAATTTTAGTGTCCTTCATACATGTTGTGCTTATTGCATCATTTAAGATGTTTGCCAGAAGCACTTATTTGAAACTACTTGCATCAACTGTGCTTTAAAGTCTCTATCAATAAATACATCGTGATTCTGTTTCACTATGTTACTGACCATCAGCACCGTCAGTGCTTTTAGGGAAGGGCTTTTTTAAAGTTCGTAATTTAAAAGTAGGTCTTTAGACATTGTTTGAAGATGACGCAGTTGTTCAGACATTGAGAGCAAGTTACAACCATGTAGGTGTGAGAACAAAAAAGAGTTTTGATGCAGTTCTTTCTTCTACCCTGAGAGATGATGGGACAGGTTGAGCAATGCTAGAAGAACCGAGTGAACATAGTGGGAGGTGGGTGCTAGCCTGTTTTTGGTTTTGTAGGCAAGCATGGGTGTGTTTTAAATCTGACATGATCAGCTACAAGAAGTCAATGAAAAGAAAATAGTAATGGGGTGGTGTATGAGAATTTAGGAAGACTGAAATCAAGTCACGCAGCAGCACTCTGAATCCACTGCAGAGGTTGAATAGTGCACAGAGGCAGATTTGCCCGTAGCTAGTTGAGTCTCGAAATGACAAAGGACAGAACAAGTGGCCTGTGTGGGTAAAAAAGAACGAATTTTTCTGAAGAAATCGAGACAAGTGTGTTAGATTAGCTGGTAAGATCATACGATTCTGACAGGGGGCTGGATCACCAGGGATCAATACAGTTCAACTACTCTGGGATTAACTTGGTATGATGAGCATCTGAGGGAGGGAATGAGAGCATGGTTTGAGTGTCATCTTTAGAGCAATAATATGAGAACTCATGGATTAAGTACAGAAGATGATCAGATGTGTTCCATGTACTGGACCTTGTGGGACACCTGTGGAGTGTTTTGTGTGGACCAGATGTTGATCCCTTCCACGTAATCTGATATGAACTACCTTCCAGGAAGGAACCAAACCATTATCATGCTGTGCCACAGATTCCAAGATTTCATATTGGACAATTGTTGCTGACAGGTCAGTGAGGATCAGGACAAGTGACAGACTGACTGATTTAGCAGCACATGCAGCTTCTCAGTGACAGCCAAAAGTGTAGTCTTGAAACGTTAATTAGAGGATTTGAGGGGAAAAAAAGTGAGACGTGATGGTGGTCAGTATTTGCTGAAGTCTGCAAAATCCAGAGTGGATTTCTTCAGAAGGTTAAGAAAGTTGTTAGGTTGTTATGGGACCATTAATGATAGTTGTGATGAAGGGGAGGATGTCTTGTGAGGTGATCTGTGAAGGTAGTAGTATTGCAGGAAAAGATGATTTCCAGGATGTCTGGTTAGAGAAATATTCATTCTTTTTTTTCTTATTTTCCATAGCCTTGTCCTGTACAGAGTTGCAGAAAGCCTAGAGCCTATCTCAGGAGACTTCAGGCACTTTGGGAATGGCAATTAGCCCAATCTGCATGTCTGTGGAATTGGAGGAGTGGACACTGGCGCTGGCTGTTCGCCACTTCTCCTGCTGCTGTTTTTGTTTTGTTTTTATATGGACCATTTTAGTAACCCGAAGGCTGTTTTTTAAACTTAAGTTTAGTTTTTACCTTTGGTTTTTTGGCGTTTTTCAGCGTTGCTAAGACATTGAGTGCTTCCTTGGACGTTCACTCTGTGGTCTCGATATACTGGAGTTTTTGAGCCTGGTTTCGCTGCCTCTGCAGTCATTTGGCTGCATCTCTGTGTTTGGCGCATGGCTAGCTTTGTTTTACTAGTCTTGAAGCTAAAATACACCATCCCGCAGTTATTAAGTCATAACAATTATTCCATTCCAACGTGCATTGTAGCCATAAAAGAACGTGGACTTCTGCGCCGACCGCGCTATGTCCATAGAAGTTCTCGGCGAAAGTTTTTTTACCATCAGCCTGGCTGTTCTGCTTCATCCATTCCATCTGTATGGACCGCTGTCGCTCATCAAACATGTCATCAGAGCAATGTTACTCCAGGTGTTTGTAGCATGGGAAACACCACAAGATTTCTGTCGGACAGTTCCGGAAACTTTCTGAGGATGCTATCCACCAAGCAGGACAGAAAATGCGGAGTGGATCTCACTGTATTACAGCCATTACAGAAATTTACTACCAAAAATGCTAAAAATAGAACTTTTTAATTCACAATCTCTCACAAATAAATCAGTCGTCATACAAGATCAAATTATAGACAAAGGCTTAGATTTTATGTGCATGGCATCAGCCAGATGTGTTTTTAGCACTAAATCAAGCTTGCCCCCCTGGTTATAGCTACTTGGAGAAAGCCCGCAGTACTGGACGTGGTGTTGGCTTAGCTGTATTATACTGACAGCAAATGGATCTCTCTCTGCCTTGCATTTAAGTGTAAAGCCCCTCTCCCCATTACGATGCTGCTTATTTATCGACCCCCTAAATCAAACTCAGTGTTTATCTCTGAGATGCATGATTTTCTTACATCCATCTGTACCACTTCTGCCAACATTATTATACACTGTGATTTTAATGTTCATGTAGACACTCCCTCCTGCCATTTGGCAGTTGAGTTTTTACAACTATTGGACTGCCTAAATCTTCAACAGCATGTTGATGTTCCCACATATTTCAGAGGGCATATCTTGGTTCTGGTTATTATAAACTCTGTACCCATTTTTTTGTCAATATGGGCCCTTACAATTCTAAAGCAGCCCATCATAATTGTGGTGTGCCACAAGGTTCTATCCTTAGCCCAACTCTTTTTGACCTTTATCTGTTGCCCTTGGGATCAATCTTCTCCAAGTACAATATTACTTTTCATTGCTTTGCTGATGACATACAAATTTATTTGCCGTTAATATCAGGAACGGGATCTTTTAACAGCCTAATGAACTGCCTTACTGAAATTAAACAGTGGATGTCCATTAATTTTCTTAAGTTAAATGAAAAGAAAACTGAAATCATAATTTTTGGTGATCCTGCGGTTTCAAATGGAGTGGATAGTGCTTTGGGCACATTATCCTTGTATTGCAAATCGCATGTCAAAAACCTGGGAGTGTTCTTTGACAAGTCCTTTAAATTTCATAAGCAAGTTAGTGCAGTTGTCCAGTCAAGTTTCTTTCAACTTAGACAGTTAGCCAAGGTAAAGCCATACC
>JAQMYL010000012.1:3522019-3536652 GCA_030014365.1 Clarias pachynema | reverse complement strand
TATGCAGGTTAGGCTAATTGGCGTTCCCAAATTGCCCGTAGTGTGTGAATGGGTGTGTGTGCCCTGCGATGGATTGGCACCCTGTCCAGGGTGTACCCTGCCTTGTGCCCGAAGTCTCCTGGGATAGGCTCCAGGCCCTCCTGGTCGACCTTGATCATAGGATAAAGCGGTATAGAAGATGAATGAATGAATGATTTTTTGTAAATTTGTCAGCGCTAATATGTATTGTCTGATTCATCTCCAATCACACCGCTATATTTCTATATTTCAGTTTTTTAAGCATTCAAAACTACTAAAAGTAGCAAACAAACATCAGTGCTGTGTAATGTGTTATCGGTGTGTCATGTTATGAAGCATCTGAAGAGACGTGTAAAACGTGAATACAAGCTGACAGCTGAAGCACATAGGAATCTCCTCTGTGTATCAAAGAGTAAAATGTCGATTCATGACTTGATTATATGGTTATATTTTCATCTCCGGCTTCAATATAAAGACATTTCAGGTTTGCCTGCTCATCGCTCCTGTTACTGTATACATATCTCTGGGACACATTAGAAAAGAACAAATTAAAAAGAGAAAAAGAGAATGATGAGGGATAGTTCACAAGTATTGATTGGTTTATTACTTTCATCAGTGAACAAATGCGAACAGCTGAACTACTCCACCATTGAACAAGCAGATATTTCTCTTTGTTTGGGGTTTATTTATATATCAACCTTATCAACAAAGTTCAGGCTTGTCACAAGTCGTTTCTCATATTCACCTGAAACCTACTTGTGAGCAGCAGATAATTATTAGTATTATTTTTATTTTACATATGTTCCCAGCGCCTGTTATACAATACATTCATATGGGTGGTTGGTGGAACACTGCAACCCACTGGATTAAAAAGCTACATTGTTGTTGGACATGTCAGTTCTTTGCATGGATGCAGGTCAATTTTAGAACCTTTACATTTACAGCATTTGGCAGACACCCTCATTCTGAGCAACTATCTCATTATACATCTCTGCTCAATATGGTGATAGTGGTAGCTTGGTGGTGCTAGGCTTTGACACTATGACCTTTTGATTCATAGTCCAATGTCTTGTTTTTTAAAGTGTGAATCAATTCTGAATTGAAAACCGACCCATCGATTCAGTTAATTGAAACGACCAACAACAGATTGATTAAATTGCGTAAGTGATTAAATCACACAGCTCTAATGATTACAGCAGTAGCTTTGAGTTCCACATCTAAAATATCAAAGTGAGACTAATGACAGAAGCTGGAGTGAGGATTCAGACTTCAGACTTTATTCATCATATATACATCACTGCACTGTGAAATTCTATATTCTTCAAAGATCACAACTTTGTTAGGAGGCTAGTGTCAGAGCGCAGGGGTCAGCCATTGGTTCGGGGTCTTGCAGGGTTAGGGGCCTTGCTCAAGGGCCTAACAGTGGCAACCCTGCACACGACCTGCTGACCTTCTGATCAGTAACTCTGAGCCTTAATACACTGAGCCACCACCGCCCCTTTTACAATATGTGTGGGAGCATGGAGATCTACACAGCATTGTGCTGTCCTTTTTTTTAAAAAGTATAAAGCAGAGAGAAAAAACAGCCCACATTTGATAGATGCATAACCTTAACCTGTATCTAAGGAACTTTAAAATGCAGATTACGATACTCTGTTTAATGCAGAACTGGCTGAAATTGTGTATGTGTGTGTATGTGTGTGTGTTTCCTGCATCTGAAGCTCACACAAATCCAAATCAGAGTACATGTTGAATATATTGACCTTTTCTTCACTGTGTTGATGTCGAGCATGTTTTCGGCAAAGTTCGGAGTCCTGAGAGTTAAACTCTCGAACTGTGTGTACTAAACCGCCTCAACATGATCAGCATAAAACTCAAGAAAGCGCTGTTTTGTTTCATATTAAAGCCTCCAATGTACAAGAAAAAAAAAAACTCATGAAAAAACACACGTGTTTAGAATGTCTTTGTTTAAAGGGTATACAGATGTATAAGGTGTTATAAAGCTGGAGATGTATAAATAAAGTATTATAAAGCATCATACTGAGCTGGAGATGATGTATGAATAAGAATGTACGCCTCAGTGCTGTAGGTCATGGATTCCTCTGTAATTGCAGAGATTCAGCTGAGAAATGAAAGCTGTCAAATCAATGTCTTGTTGTGACAGAGAAAGAACAAAATCATTACAGGAGAAGTTTATCTGATGAGACGTGTCAAACCACTACACACACACACACACACACACACACACCACTACTACTACCACCACACCTCACACACACACAAACGAATACACACAGGTCAGGGTCAGGTTGCATCTGAGCTCTCTGCCTGAAATAGCTAGAAACTGTGTTTCTCATACTACACAATCTTCACTACAGGTCCAAATCTTTGTGTATTTGTTAATTGAATATTACATGCTTGTGTATGAGAACACACCATGAATCATGAACAGGACTAGAATCATGGAACTAATGAATGCAATACTGTATTCATTTATATTATTTTATTAAATCGCTTAATGTTTCTTAATTAAAATTACTGTACAGTACATCCAATGTTCATTAGCATGTTTTAGAAAAATATGCCAAATTTCATCACTAACTCGTCTGTACAAATGAATAATAGTTTGCCTGGAGCTTGTTTTCTCTGGCACAGATCATTGCAGACATATACAGTATATATTGACAGCTCTGACTAGTCAGAGTAAAGGAGATAATACTTTAATTGTTTAATGTCCAACAGATCTTGAAGCTTTTTATTAGAATGTAACATAGGGGATATATAGTAAGGATAGTGTAGGATGTGTGCAAGTGTGGGTCAGGACAATGTCCAGCGGGCATGATGGTGTTCTTTGAAATTCGTCCTGCCGATCAATCTCTCCTACCCACACCTACTGTACTAAGCATGCGCATACCAAAAGTACATCATGTTTCACTGATACAACAAAGACAGAAATTGCAAGTTTGCTGGCAGTAAGTCAGCACTGAAGGCCAAAGGGGCCAGTCACAGTTTGGAGGCAGTGGCAGCAGGCTGGAGTTAAAAATCAAGGAGACGACATGGCTGTCGCAGTCCTGTAGCGCATCCACAATTTGCCCCATATCAAAGTCACTCAAATCCTTAGACTAGCCCACTCTTTCTGCTTCCAATGCATCAACTTCAGGGAGAAAATGTTCACTACCAAAAGTGCTCCAATTTCAACATAATGGTTTTGGCGACAGCATTCGGAGATACATTTAAAGTTCTTGAGAATTTTCAGACTTACTTAACTGAACCGTTCTTGCACTGATATAGATTTTTACAGTAGTTGTGGTAGCACTGTAATGTTACCAATTAACTCTTGGAAAGACACAGCTCTAAACTGAAAACCATTCTAGGTGACTATCTTGTGAATTTGGTGAGAGAATGTTGTAATATTATCATTCCAACACTCACCCCTGGTCTTCCCCCCCCCAAAACCCCAGTTAGTAAGTTAATAATAGAGGGGCAGTGGTGGCTCAATCGGTTAAGGCTGTGGGCTACTGGGTTACTGATCGGAAGGTCGGGGGTTCGAACCCCAGCATTGCCAAGTTGCCACTGTTGAGCCCTTGAGCAAGGCCCTTAACCCTATCTGCTCCAGGGGCGCTGTAAGCTGGCTGACCCTGCGCTCTGACCCCAGTTTCCTAATTGGGATATGCGAAAATTGAGCAATTTCCCTCTGGGATTAATAAAGTTCTATAAGTTCTATCATTGTTAGTCGGCAGCACAGTGTGGTAGTGGTTACATTGTGGCCTCTCACCTCCAGGGTTGATAGTTCAATTCCCAGCTGTGTGCATGGAGTTTGCATGTTCTCCCTTTGCTTGGTGGGTTTCCTCTGGGTGCTCCGGTTTCCTCCCACACTCCAAAGACATTTAATTCAATTCAATTTTATTTGTATTGCGCTTTTAACAATTCGCATTGTCGCAAAGCAGCTTTACACAATCAAAAGAAATTATGAAAGTTTGTATGAAATGAATGTAAATGTGTATGAATCAAAATGACAAGATTGCCCCTGATGAGCAAGCCGAGGGCGACAGCAACAGTGACAAGGAAAAACTCACTAAGATGGCAGTACGAAGAACCCTTAAGAGGAACCAGACTCAACAAGAAACCCATCCTCATTTGGGTGATATGCAAGACACAAAGTATGTAAATGTGTGTGCTTGTGCCCTGCAATGGTCTGGCACCCACCTATAGAGTACCCTGCCTAGTGCCCTAGAGTTCCGGGGATAGGCTCCAGGCATCTCATGAGCCAGTACATGATAATCCATATAGAAAATGAGTTAGAGTTTAATGTTAGACAGCTTTAAAGAATGGGTCCCTACCAGATGATTCCCTGTGAATTAGTTGTTACTATAGAAACAACAACAAGTTAAAGAATAATAAGCACAATATTATTCATCACCAGCTGTTTTAGAAACTTCAAAGATATTTCTCCTTGAATCTAAAATGTCTTCGTTTCTTAAACCCAAGACGGCTTCTGAACTAAAAAGTGAATTTAGAAAAGGTGAAAATAATCTCTGCATGGAACAACAGTCCTGATACATTAAAAATGTTCTTGTGTTTACAGTAGCATATACACAAGTAACATAAAGTCAGGATTGAGATTTATGTCATTTTTTTGTCCTACGGATCCCGACTTTTAGACCACACTGTGTAGGCTAAATACGTATATATATACTGTAATATAAACAGTATGCTTCTAAACTCTGTGCAAGATGTGGTTACTGGTAGATGCTTAGCATTCTTTACTACGATAAGCATCTTTGAGCTGATGCTGATCTGTTGATTGTGTCAGTCCTGACAGGTGTCAGGCACTCAGGTGTCAGGCTTGTGGACCTGATGCTATTTCTCCACTCGTAACACTTTCCTGTGTGTCACTGAGTCATATTGGGTTTTTTTTTTTTCTTCAACAGGATGAATAACTCAGTCTTATCACTAAATAATAATGATAATAAAATACAGTACTGTTGGATTTAAAATCAGATCCAGTGCCTAAAATCAAACTCAACATTAAATCTCAAGAGTAGAAGCTCAGTAAAGTGAATATCTTCAGATATTAATATTGTGTTTTCCTGACCTTCATTACTTATGAATCTGTTATTTGACTTATTTTATTTTATTTTTAGCTGAAGCAACTTCAGTGTTTGCATTGTATGTGTTTGAAATCTAGCGAAACGATCTCTGTTCATTTAGGGGTCCAAACGCTGATGGTGCTGGACCTCACACACACACACACACACACACACACACACACACACACTCTCTCAC
This sequence comes from Clarias pachynema, assembly GCA_030014365.1. Classification (NCBI taxonomy): domain Eukaryota; kingdom Metazoa; phylum Chordata; class Actinopteri; order Siluriformes; family Clariidae; genus Clarias; species Clarias pachynema. Next base: position 3,531,348 of record JAQMYL010000012.1, on the reverse strand, counting down.
ACAAAACCACGTCATTTTATCGAATGAAAAAAAGTAGCATAAAATCCTTTGTCCTGAAGAAGTTACCTTTTCCTGTTACAAAGCACTGAGACTGGAGACTCCTTCCATATATAACATGTTATACGAACATTTTCTTACTTTGAGAAAACTTTTACCATGTCAGCATTTTCTAAATCTGCTCATGTAGCTCGAGCGCTAGTCATGGGAGTTACAAACCATTCCAAAATAAATAATGAGTTTGAGTAAACCAATCGATGATGGCTTAATAGATGGTTTAACCGCACACAGTACAATGAACTGAAAATCAATCCCAACACAATCCAATATTATTTCACACAGAATACACACATGCACATGACCTGGGATTACTTGCACAAGCTTTTATTACTGAATATATTAACGCTATAAACATGACGCAGCTGTTAATGCAATAGTAGACTGTCATATAAGTCCAATTAGTATTTCTCATTGTACAAACAATCTTGGGACAGATTTTGCACCTTAATTTTTTCCAAATGATAAACATAAACTATTAACTCTTCTATTTTTAAAAGCATTCTTACTTTACAGAATTTTTCCACACCTGATTAAACCCTTTGCAGAGTACTGTACATTAATTTGCTGGCAACTTTACAGCCTATCTGTTTAGCTTTATTTGACTTCTGATGCTTTGAGTATTACTTTATCATGTCTGTTGTGTAAGGGATTATATATCATTTTTGGGAAATCTCAGTCACTGAAGGTTAGATTGAGGGAATGTGAGCAGGCCAGTAAAGTAAGATCTCTTGCATTTCTCCATCTCTTTCTCTCTCTTACACTCTCTCTCTCTCTCTCTCTGTCTCCACTCCGTCTGCACGGACGTCTCTGGTAACCCAAACCCTACGATCTGCCCTTCAGGAGAGAAAGTCAGCTTGACTTCACCACTGTCCCTCCATCATTCTCCTCCACTCTCTTCTTTTTCACCGCTGTCTTTCTTTGCCGCTCGATTTGGCATCGATTAGCCCAGAGGAGTGACGCCGCATGCAGGCAAGGAGCTGAAAGAGGAGAAGGCATCTCCGCTAGGACATGCTCGAAGGAAATGAATAGCCTCTTCCAGCCCGTAGATATCGTTAATGTATTCCCTTATTGATGGAGTGCGATAACATGAGTAGCTTCAGCTTTACTTAACACAAAACATCAATTTTGCCGGGTATATGCAGGGGTTGAGGTGTGGGGGGATGGATGCGGTAGATAGATAGATAGATAGATAGAAAGACACACGAGGAGAAGGAGGGAGGGATGAATAAGCGAGAGATAATACCCAGATAAAGCAGGGTTAATTGATTTGAATAAAAAACTGCAGACTGGGAGTCCATTAAAGCTATCTATTACAGACAAATCTGTTTAATTATGTGTAGTAGGAGAATGTTCATTCATCACGGTGATGGTCAGTAGTGTGTGTGTGTGTGTGTGTGTGTTTGTAATTATCGCATTGTGGGGACATCACTCTGGATACACACCAGCATTATGGGGACCGAAACCGTTATGGGGACAAAAAAAAAACACTTCCCCACAATGGTGAAGCATTGTAACGTGTTGGGGAGGGTGTAAATAAGTGCCTCACCAATTTTTAGCTTTGGCACATAAGTGACCCTCTGAACAGGTGAGTTTGTGTGAACGTTTTCTCCACGTCGCCCCTTTTAGTCTTGAACCGGTATTTTATTTATTTATTTATTTTTTACTTTTTTTTTTCTTCTTCATGCATTACGGCCGTTTACTTAGAGGCCTGTGGGTAATCTGCACATGCGCAGTAAGTATAGTATATAATAAACACGTGCGTACAGTAGGACTGTACAGTAGGACTGGCTGCCTTTACAGTGATGTGGTAAGTCTATTAATATTAAATGTGTATTTAGTTAGATATCATTAGAGTGTAAGTTTAAGTTTAAAAATAAACAGAAATTGTAAGTGTGTAAATATGTCACTTAACAGACCAGTAAAGTTGTCAAAAAAAGATAATTAAATTATTATTAAATTAAGTTAAAGAGTGTTAAGTTAAAACAGCTAATTGTCACGTTTTATTTATGCATGTCTTTGTCGGAAATTCAAATTTAGCATACGCTTGTAACAGGGTAAATTAAAGTAAACAGATTAACAGATTAATCAGAGTACTAAACAGATTAAATCTATTAAATTGGCTCCTGAATTTGCATTCATTACTGATTAATGTAACACCTGTCTATTTAACTGGTTATTCCTCATAATACAGTTAATTTAAGGTGATAAACAGCAGCAGCATGTTTGTGAAATTAATCTATAGCGCAGGATTTAAGCTGTGAGTTGAGTTTAAAGTGTGTGAGATGGAGCCCAGGGCTGGAGAGGAGCATCACAGCTCAGTAGTGCAGCTCATACTGGCCTTTTGTTATCCATCTCTAAAGTGCTGGGGCTGGGCTGGTGGAAAATACATGAGATACACTGGTTTTAAGCTCATGCTCAGCTGTTATGAACATTTTCTTGTGAAGGTAAAATGCCACATATGATCAGCCGTCTCACAGATGTCATGCAGTGTGTAACTTCTCAGAGTGATGATACATCACAGCTGGAACACATCAGTCCAGATAAAGGTGTGTGTGAGCAGTGTGTGTTGATTCATGGGTCTCAGCCTCACTGATTTTTCCTTTCCTGAATCATGTCTTAAATTTTACACTTTTTTTTTGTTTGTTTGCTTTTTAGAATCATAGTTATGGTTCATCCTTGGTTGTTTTAACATCAGGGTTGCAGTTAACAACAGTTTTGAAAGTCAAATAATCTATTCATTAAAAAAACTGATTATGTTATAACTGATGGCTATTTACTCATCATGTTAATACTCAGCTTATGATTGTTTTAAACATGTGCTTATTAACATTAGAGATAACGAACAATAAAGATGAATACGTCATTCACAAATCTGTAATAATTTCCTGCTGATAAAAAAAATAAAAATACAAAAAAATGTTGGACCTATTTTTCCCATTAAAAATGAATTGGGTTGATATTTTCAAGCACCATTGCTTGGCCATTTTTGGAAAACTAATTAAAAAAGAATCATGTCCATAAAAAAAAAAAAAAAAAATCTTCTAAATGGAGCTGATTGATCAGATTGTTATTAAAAGTTTGTTCTGGACCTGACACCAAATCGAAAATCCTATAGAAATGAATATACTTTACAGAGTACTTTTCTAAAATCACAATTTTAGGAGTACACACACAAGGCATAATATCTATTGAGATTAAACATTCCCATTGATGACAAAAAAAAGCTAAGCTCTAGGACTAACGGTTCTCAAGACAGAATACCTGGATTGACTCAGTGCTTCCTATGTATTTTAATAGTGAGGGTAAGCTGTTGTATTAGGTGGCCATTCCACCTGTGCCAGAACACACCCATCCCTCACACACACTCAGAGTCACAGCTTCACTTGCATGACCTGACCTTAAGCAAAAGCCTTAAACCTCTGTAACGCACTGCTCCTCCAAAGGCACCTGTGTCTAACCTGGAAATGATAAATCCATTCTTACAATCAATGTTTCTTCTTATAAGGAATTGCACATTCTTGTGTTGCATGTTCCCCTTTTGGCACACTAAATGTTCTTAATTGTCCAATACATTTACAGAATGTTGGAAGAGGACACTGCTAACAACATCCAGAGGGGACAGCACCAACCACCAAACATCTTGTGAACAGCAACAGTGCTATGAAATCGTCAGCAACTGAACAGGTAAATCTCCACCATTTCAGTAGTATTGTTTATTAGAGCATTATCTACTGTACGTTCCATCCCCTTAATCACCTGCTGACTGGGTCATGAACACCCTTTATAATGTCAATACATCTACAGTGTACATGAGAACAAATGTAGAAGAGAAATGTTATTAAAGTGCCAAACGACTCTCCTTTGTGTTTCCATCTGGTCTGTTTATACTTTTTATACGGAGTTCCCATAAAGCAGGTTTGGCTAGACGTTTGTGTGTGTCTGTGAGGGAGTCTGATGATGGTTGAGTAGACGTGTTAATGTAGAACAGTGTCCCCAGAAGTGACTTAAACATGAACCTTGTTTAACGTTTCTGAAATAATGTGTTTGCTGAAATATGTTTAAGCCATTTACTTGAACATTTAAGTAGTAACTAGAAAACAATGTGTGTGTGTTTAGCATGCACAATTTTTGTTTATTTTTTTTTATTATTGTTTTTCGTATTTCCATCTGGTCTGTTAATAGTTTTTTATACAGTTTTTTAAAACTAACTAAAGATAATATCTTCATTCATACGTTATTACATTTGTTCTGTGGATATTAAAGTATGTCGTCCTTGTAATTATTTATATTGCTTGAATATTTCTGGGTCTATTTCTACTCTTGTTATTATCTAAATTGCTGAAAGCAAATGTTTCTAAGATTGGTAAACTAATGTTTATTCTTACATTTAGGCAAAAGATCTGCTTTGGGACTTGGATGAGGTCCATGCAATGGACAGACACATGAGGACCTTCATTATGTTATGTTGTATTTTAGGGAAGTGTAAAATTCGATGTCTACAGCCGAATCGTCGCTTTCAAGAAATGATTAATTCTTTCCTAGAAATACAGTAGATCTTCTCTATATTTTTGAGGTGTCCTTGTTCAAGCTTTGTTTAGTAAGCTCCTGTGTTTTTTTTTTTTTCCCCCCCGATTTTCTCCCTAATTTAGTCAATCAATCAATCAAATTTATTTATAAAGCACATTTAAAACAACTTCCGCTGACCAAAGTGCTGTACAAGTATAAAACAATAAGTCAGCAGGTACTATACAGCGTATCTACTTAATATTCATCGCTCACTATTACAAACCACAAGACAGAAATCCATAGGATAAAAAAAAATAAAATAAATAATAATAATAGTAATAAATAAAATAAAACTAGCTTAATAAATCTAAAGGAATAAAATGCACATGAATACAGATGTGTTTTAAGCATGGTTTTAAAATGATTAAGATTCTGGGCGGCTCTCAACACGAGACAACTGCTCGTGTCATAGTCGTGTCCAATTCCTCCCCGTCACTAGGGGGCTCCCACATTAAGGCTACTACTACCACTCATCCAGGAGGGCCGGAGACTATCACGTGTTTCCTCCGAACCACGTGACGCCAGCCGACCGCATCTTTTTGAACTGCTCGCTCGTTGCGGGCGGCGTAACACACTCGGAGGACAGCGCTATCCACTCCCTCCGCGTGCGCGAGCTCACAGACGCCCCTGATTGGTTGTAGAGCCGTGATTAATGTGGGAGCACGAAGTACCTCTCATCCCTCCCCTCTGAGAGAGCTCAGTCAATCAGCTCTCTCCGCCTGTGAGAGGTTACAGCATCACCCGGGAACCGAACCAGCGATCTCCGGATGATAGGGCGAGCACTTTGTGTTGTTGCAGTTTTGCCTTAAATTTTATTTCTTATAATTATCTTAAACATTTCTCTAACATTGGCTAGTTTACATTCACTGTCATCTTAGACACCCTGCTGTACCACCTGCTGTGTATTTTTAACTAGAAAGAATGATGTTCATAATATTGGAAAAATCCAAACATAAACACCCACACAATCACAATCACACAACACAACATAAACACAAAACACCCAAACACCAAAAACCCATTCAAAAACAAACACCCACCAATATAGACAAACACACACCTGCACAAACACCCACTCATACATGCAAACAATCACACAAAAAACAAACATAAACACAAAACAGCACCCACCCAAACATAAGCCCACAGAAAGCATTTTGCAGACATGCTTATCAAGCACGACATACATCTGAGAAATTAAAGGTTAAGGGCCTTGCTCAAGGGCCCAACAGTGGCAACTTGGTGGTGCTGGGGTTTGAACCTGAGACCTTCAGATCCAGAGTCCAATGGCTGAGACACTGAGACAACCAAAGACAATCACCCATCCCAAATCAACCACCCACACAAACACAAAGAACCTAACACACAAAATACCCACGCACAGACAAACAAACACAAAACACTCACCCAAAGATAAAACACCTTAAAAACTAATACCCCAACAAACAAATAAAAATAAACAACAAAAACTTAAACACCAAACAGACACTAAAACACAAAACACTCACCCAAAGATAAAACACACAAACAAATAAATAAAAATAAATAACAAACACCTAAACACCAAACACCCACTAAAACACAAACACCCACCAATATACACAAATACCCACATAAACATCTAACACAGACACCCACACTCTTACCAACATCTGCCCAAACACAAATATCCACCCAAACGCAAAACATCAAACACCCACCCAGACGCAAACTCCAACACAAACTTAAAACACCAAACAGTCACCCAAATGCAAAGATCCAAACACAAACTCCCACCCAAACATAAAATATTAGCCCAAACACCCAACCAAACACAAACATCTATCCAAACACCAACCCAAAATCAACAACCAACACAAACACAAATAACCAAAGACACAAAAAACACCTAAATCATCAATTTGGTGTGTGTGTGTGTGTGTGTGTGTGTGTGTGTGTGTGTGTGTGTGTGTGTGTCACAAAAAAAGTTTTACAGTTCTCATAATAGTCTACATTATGACTCCCACCCAATCATAAAACACCCACCCAGACACAAACACCCAAACACAAAACACTAAATAATGAACACCCGAACACCAAACACTAAATCAAATACAAACATACAGCCAAACACAAACATCCACCAATATACACAGACATCTATCATATAACAAAAACTCACACACAACTATTTGCTCAAACAAAAACACCTACCCATACACAAACACCCACCGAAACACAAATACCCAAAAACACACTCAAATATCAACTGAAACATAAACACCCAAACACCTAAACAAAAACCAACAGAAACACCCATACACAAACTTCCACCCAAACACAAAACATTCACCACCCAACCAGACAAACACCTACCCATACACAAAACATCAAACACCCACCTAAACACAAACATCCAAACACCCAATTAAGCACAAACACGCACCCAAAACCAACCACCCAAACCACAAATAACCTAACACAAACACCCAATATACAAAAAACTCACAAATAACAAATACAAAAAACCCACCTAAAGATATAACAACCACCAAAACTTCCACCAACGTGAAAACTTGACCCCTCAAACACAAACATAGAACACCCACCTAAACACAAACACCCACACAAAATTAACCGCCCAAACACAAACCACTCATGCAAACACTAAAATACTCACACAACTACAAAGAACCTAACACAAACACCTAAAGACAAACAACTAATACAAAACACCCACCCAAACACACCAAAAACCAAACACTTAAACACAAACACCTAAGCACAAACACACACACAAACATTAACACTTTCCCAAACACAAACACACACCCAAAACAATTACCCAACTATTAACCCAGACTAATTAAGTGTTTGTAGGAGTACATTCATTCATCAGCGCGATGGTTGATGGTGTGTGTGTGTGTGTGTCTGTGTGTGTGTGATATTCAGACTGCCATGACCAACAAATTCTTAACTCATCTCTTGCACATATTATACACCACAGTGCTGAACTCTGGAGAAGAAGTTGTTCAGCTCTCAAAATAGTGCAGCTGTGAATCCCAGGTTTATTTAGAACATAGGAAATGTTCTGGTATAAGAGCAAGAAGACACTTGGGGACATGGGGTGTTCTTTTGGTACATATCCATGAGACAGTCTGTTCTAAGGTTCTACATACCGTAGAACCATTAAGCCTTCCTCCAGGCAGAGTGTGAATCTTATGAAGTGTAAGACTATTTCTGAAGATTCTTGGTCACCTGAACACTTCAGCTCCACACAATTTTTGTTTTGTAATGACCAGGACCATCACACACACACACACACACACACACACACACACACACACACACACACGCTTCCATACAGCTATAAAATCAATTTCACTACTTCGTTCTATTACATTTCGAATTGATCTCCACTCATACTATCATTTTTCTTTTTTATTTATTTTTCCTTCACCCTCTCTATGTATCTCCCCCTCTCTCCATCTCTTTGGTTCCCTATTTCTAGACTATGAATGATATACAGTATCACTTCACTTCACTTAGCACATATACAAAGAGTCATGATGGTGTAAAAAAATTATAGATGTCGCTAAAAGGCTAAATAATTGCTTTTCTTGTTTCTCAAAGCAGTTCGCTTTTAAGTGTGTGTATGTGTGTGTGTGTGTGTGTGTGTGTGTGTGTGTGTGTGTTGGGGGAGTCAGGGGGGCAAGAGGGGAGAAATCTTTTAGATGATCCAGTTAAAGCCTGACACATCAATTTCTTAAAAAAAAAAAAAAAAAAAAGCAACAACAACAATAAAATCTATAATTACAGGAATGCTGGAGACTTCTGACCACACGCATCTTGCAAACGTTTCCCTTTGATTGATTTGTTTTTACATTTCTTCACATTTGATTTTCTTTGATTAACAAGCCGTTGCATTTCTGTGACATGTCTGCTAGAAGCCTGTCAGACAAGGAGCTCATTTTAAAGATTCGATTATAAACATTTTATATCAGCACTTTAAACCCCACAGTGCTGCATTCTGATTGGTCAGAAGATGCTGGTTAATTCTCTTTAACAGCATCTCCGATAATAGCACATCTCCAAATCACAGGTTTGTAAGAAACGAAAAAAAAAAAAAGGTTTAAGACAGCTGCTGTAGAGCCCTCGCTCTTCTTTTCCCTTACTCCTCAGGAGGAAAGACGACTCTTTTGACTGACGATGGTTTATTGGGTTTCACGTATCGTTGCCTTATTATCGGAAATGCTCGGCATCAGAAATCCGGGTCCATCAATGTCTTTAGTTGATTTCCTCTTCAATAATGCAGGCAGCAGAAAGCAGACGTTCCTCTGCCTGCCAACTTGCCATTTTTCTCCTCCTCCACTCCACTGTAATCAAAATCTGATTCTGAGTGACGTTCTCAAATGCAAAGTCGAGCCGTGCGTTTTTACTGAATGCCTGGCTCGTGTGACTGACTCATAAACGACTGTCTCCAGGCTGAGTTTCGAATTTCTGTCATGAGACAAGTGCTGCTGTCAGGAGAAAAAGTGCAGCAGATGATGCTTATTATAACAGGATGAGCTGAATGCGAAAACACCTGAGGCTAAATGTACAGGTGAGAAAGCACTGTTCAAAATCAGTCTAATATTTACAATGAACACATACATTTACATTTACATTTACATTTAGGCATTTGGCAGACGCTCTTATCCAGAGCGACTTACAAAAAGTGCTTTAAA
>JAQMYL010000012.1:3492944-3502949 GCA_030014365.1 Clarias pachynema | reverse complement strand
GACAATTTATGTAATCCGTGAGCCAGACAGCAGTCATTCCCAATCCGTTAGTGTGTGTGTGTGTGTGTGTGAAAGTCATCCTACAATAACCCACCCCCCTCTGTTATTCCTGTTGTTATACCACTGTCTCACCTATGCGGTTTGACTATGCGAGGACCGGCATGCGGAAAGATGGAAACCTAATCACAGCGCCAAAACCCCTGTAAATCATGATGAACCGTACTTACGGCTACTGTGCGAGGTCAGATAGGGGTATTAGTAGTTAACAGGTTATGGGCCAAACTTCACTGAGTGATGATAGTAGAATAATTATAACGGTCTTGACTAAAACAACATGCATGAGGAATCACAAAGGAGTTTTAGGGTTAGAGGTATGTGAGAAGAAACAGGTGAAGATGAAGGAAACCCTGTTGATGAAGGTCAACAGGATTAGCTTCAGAAGAAGAAGATTAATATTTTATTTATACTGTATACATGCAAATATTAAAACGATCTAATCTGTTTATGTCTGGGCAGAAGCTACAACCATCAAACCATAAAGTGAAATACTGTGACATTGTAGAGCCTTTGTTCTCACACTTCCGTGATGAGGAACATTACAATGATGCTGGTCCTGATCGCTGCAGAACCTGTGCTGTGGTGGGCAACTCAGACAACCTAATTGGATCTCACTATGGTCACCTAATAGATGCTCATGATTTCATTTTCAGGTGAACATGAATACACTTACCCACTGATCTCCTTACCTACCTATTTGGCTATCCATGTATCTATGTACACTAAAAAAACTACCTATAGAATCTACCCAATTTTAACCTTAATTTTAGGTAGTTTGTATTAATATAAACTGGTGCAGATGAGGGAAGGGTTTAAGGACATCAATTAGGGAAGGGATTTCAACACTTTGTTTAACTCAGTATCAACAGCAGCACTGTAAGCATCATACACTGGACAGGTGCATTTTTATTTATGCACACTTGCTGAATTTAAAATTTTAACTGCAATTAATTTAATATGCCTATAATTCTTCCACTAAAATAACATTTCTTTGAGTGACAAACATTTCTTAAACACAATTTTAATATCAGACAAATTTATATTTTTTAATACTGTAGCTAAAGCTTAACTCCAAACGTCTTGTCTTACTAGCAAAAAACACAAATACTTGCATTTTAACATTAGCTTTCTGTAACAAGAGTTATTTCTATGTTTTTCGTTAACTTTATCAGTTAGCCTAGACTTTGGCTAAGGCAGTCACTAGATAGTGATATGAGTTAGCTACCTTACTAGCTAATGTTTTGGTAACTTAATAAAACAGGTTGTGCTTTATTACTTCACAGAAATAAAATACAATGGTTAAATTCTCCTAACACATAGAAGTTGGGCCTTTGGTAAATAGATAATTCGCATATAGTGTTAGAAGAACCTAGCAACATTAAAATTAGCTAAGCTAGCTTGTTCTGACAAATGTCTGCCTAAAGGAACCTATAAACATGAACTCCTTGTCTAACATAGAACAACAACAACAAATCTGATAATAGATAAAATTAAATCACAGTTTGCTTTCATAATATGATAAATAGACAGCATGTTACAAAAAATGTGTGCCCCAAATAGTTTGTGCTGACAACAGAACAAATGTTTTTGGGTATACTGTATATTACAATGTTTTTGTAGGTTGCAGTTATTACTGTAAATAATTACGTAGTGTGGGTGAATTTTACTCATTATTATGTAATTAAACTTGCTGACTAACATAATAAGTAAACCGTAGACTATTTTCAAGGTTAGTTTTTACCACCCAACAAAACATATTTTTTTTACAGTCCTGATCCACTGCCCTACCAAACCATCGACCAATTTACCTAACTACCCCTCCACCCATCTGTTCTCCAATTTATCTACTCACTTATATACTCACTCTGATATATTGTGTAACAGGATGAATCAGGGTCCCACCGTAGGGTATGAGAGGGATGTTGGTTTGAAGACAACGCACCGAGCCATATACCCTGAGAGTGCTATGGATCTGGACAACTCCACCCATCTAGTCCTGCTGCCATTTAAAGTTTTGGACATGGAGTGGCTCATTAGTATCTTCACCAATAAAAACATTACCCAGTGAGGACACACACCTACCAATAAGTGAAATTGATTTGTACATCATATGACACCAAGAGGATACTCTGGGTGCTTTTTGTTTATATGGGATGTCTCCCTTTTTTGTTTATTTCTTTAGCACATATCAATATGTGAAACATACAATACAAGCAAACAAAGATAAGGTGAGTAAATCTTTCTAATAATGCATTTTAAATGCTGATGACAGTTACATCAATGAGCTCAACAACACTGAATTCAGTACTGGGATAACCTGACGATTATATGGTCTGGGGGTACTGATACAATATGCGTCTAAAATGATTAATGTAAGCAGCTTTTCTCCTTACAAAATCCTCATTGATTATCATTAAAGGTCATGATCATGAGCCCTGAGTTTATGAGATATGTCTACACAAGATGGTTAAAGAAACATGGAAAATATCCTTCCACTGGACTTCTCATCCTTATGTTGGCCCTGCATATGTGTGACGAGGTGAGGTCACTATTTTGCTATTGCTTATCTCCACAATTGTCAGGGTGTGTCGTGATAATAATAATATGAATTATTTAATAATAATAATATCTGTAGTTGCAAGCAACGATGAGTGGGCCCAAGCACCCTGCACAATCGCCACCCCAGCACTCCAGAAAGCCAATGGACACAGTGGGCACATGCATTTAAAGGAGACGTACCAATAACATTTTTACATCATTTTATAAAAGGGAGAATTTTATGTTTAAAAGCACCAGATATTGGAAAAAAGCATCTAAATATGATATACTGAATGTGGTAATTGACTTCTTTTCCGTATAAGTTTAAGGCATCATCACAACTGACCCGTTTGAGATATTGAATATTCCTTCGCAATTTTCCCCCAACTGACTTGTTTTCCCCCCAACTGACCCGTTTGAGATACTAAATATTCCTTTGCAATTTTGTGTCCTCAATGTATTTAGATCACATACTGTAGGCCCGGTTGTGTGTGTGCTGTGTGGGTATGTCAGTCTGTGTGTGACATGTGAAAGACCTCCAAAAGCTGGGGAAAAAAATCATATTATGATGTTACTCAATGTGATGTCATTCAATATAATGTCACTCAATATAATGCCAAACGGAAAGTTATTAACCAATTTTCTGCACAAGTTTAAGGTATCATCCCAGCTGACATGTTTGTGAAATCAAAAATCCCTCAGCACCCTTTAAGTCTTGACATCACATCCGGTTTGGTTGCGATCATATAAATTCTCCAGTAAGAGGTTATCAAATTACTTCAAGTGCATTTTGCAAACGACCCAAAATAACTGACTTCCTGTTGAGTGAAGCCCATGACATGCAATGTGAAAGTTGTTCAGCTCAATGAGTTGAGTTGTTCAGCTCAATGACTGTCAGGCATTAGTAGATTCCAACCAGTCTGTCAATTTTCAGGAGTTTTTGAGCATGTTTAGACCTGCCAAAATCCCTGAATGTTGGAAAAAAATCCTTAGAAGAACAAGAGGGTCTTCACACACTATGATGACATAGGGCTGATGTCATAGTGCTTGGGCCCTAATAAGGGAAAGATTTTAAGTACACTTCAATAAAATGATCCAAAAGCTGGTGTAGTGGTTAGCACTGTGGCCCTTTACTTTATCTCCAGCGTTGAGGATATGATGTGTGTGTGTGTGTGTTTGCATTTTCACCCTGTGCTTGGTGTTTTTTTTTTTTTTTTCGGGTAATCCGGTTTCTTCCGACCTCATGTCCAAAGTCATGAAGATTAAGATACTTGCTATTTCCAAATTGCCCATAGTACGTTGCATGGATGATTGTGTCCTGGATTGGCACTTGGTCCAGGGTGAATCCTACCTTGTCCACCATACCTGCAATGAAGCAGCACCACCCTGTAGGGCTCTTTTCAAAGTAGAGGAGAACCTACATATTCCAAAATATTACAATACAAAATCTGCAGGACAATTTAAGGTTGCTGAAGATGAAGAAATATCTACTGAAATTCTGAAGTCACAATAAATCTGTCAAAAGGATATTATGTATCCATGTGTCATTTTTAACATCATAAAAACCTGCAAAGAGGTAAATAGAATTGCACATAAACATATAAACCAACACTTTGTTCCCCTGTGTCAGAAGATTTATTAATTACCCAGTGAAATTTCCATGGTTATATCCCCATGGTGTTACTAGCCAGCAAAACAAGTTTGACCAACGTTTGACTTATCATGAATGTTTTAATTAACATAATGGAACTAGCATGCAAAATGTGCTCCTGATGTACAATAATAATAGCTACATTCATTCAACATTTGAATAAATAAATGTTGGTGTTGGTAGATTTCTTTCTAATTATGCAGTATGGGTGCTTTAAATTGATTTTGCTATATATGTTTAAATACTCAAATAACTAAATCTTTTTCATATCTGGGCAGAAACTAGACCCAAGTCAAAATACTGTGACATTGTAGAGCCTTTGTCCTCGCATTTCCCTGCTAATAATCATTACAATGATGCTGGTCTTGATCACTGCAGAACCTGTGCAGTGGTGGGCAACCAGGACAACCTTATTGGATCCCATTGTGGTCACCACAGCGCAGTGCCTGTGTAGTGACCATAATGGGTTCCAATCAGGTTGTCTGCAGCACAGCTCCCACCACAGATTTCTGCAAGGAAGAGTGGAATAAAGTTGCAAAATCATGATGTGCTACACTTGTAGAATTTTTCCAGAATAACTCATATAACATTGAGAGACATTGTACAGAAAGTCAACACTAACAGTTACAGTAGCTTATCATAAAATCAGATCAACCCAGAAATACTGAAGCTGTGGAGGCAGAATGTCTTGCTGCACCTTTATGCCACCTTTTTTGCATCTGACATTTGTTTGAAATAAATCGTTTTATTTCTCTATCACAGGTGAATGTTTTTGGATTTGGGGCAAGGGAAGATGGAAGATGGCACCATTACTATGACAAAACATATCATCGTAGTATGAGCACTGGGGTACACAATGGGAGTTTTGAATATATCTTTATGCTGGAACTTGAAAAAAGAAATAAGATTAAAATCTATAAAGGATGGTAAAATTACCCAACTGTTTTAATATATAGCCTGTTAATGATCTACTCAACCTGGTAGTGTGCATTCTACCTGTTGGTAGTGTGAGTCACTATTATGTTGAAAATGTGTTGAACCAAACTTCAAGTTCCATATGCTATATCCAGATTGTATAGTGTACATTTTATACTGTTAGTATTCCATTTTTTTCTATTTTATTTTACTTTATTCTCTTGTTTCTTAATTTTTAACTTTGTACTATCCACTTGCTGCCGTGGCAAAACAAATTTCCCACTTGTGGGACTAATAATAGTTTATCTTACCTTATCTTAAACTTGATTGATCATATCTACCACTCAAGTGAGATATGCTATGCTATGGAAAACTAATCCAATAGGTTATACTGTACCACCTTTTTTACATTACCAATAGCAATACAATGCTTTTCTATTTTCTCCCAATAAATTGTAAAAAGTCATTTAATTACACAGTATATTGATTTTAAAATGGTTGTTCAGAGATACTGTATCTTTCAGATTGCGTGTTAGAGACAATTTTGTCAAGCCTTTTAACATGCTTTTAGTGTTGCTCTTTGATCAGCAGGTGGTACTGCTGAGAAATAAACATTGTGTAACAGTTCTGACATGATTCATGGTCATTCATGCTTATTATTATTCCATACAATGCCTGGTGAAGCAACATAAACATGAATAAAATGAAACATGACATACAGTAAAATGAATCCTTGGCAGATAATGTAGGTTATGTATTTAAACAGCAACAACAAGTTTTTACATAATGCATGCACAAACAAACAGAAAAATGTGCAGACGTTCCAACTTTACAGTTTTATTATTTACAGTATAATAGAGATGAAGAATAGTGATGAATACCAAATGCAGGATTTGGATAAATGCAGAGAAGAATACAAAGAAATACAGAGAAAACCTGTTGTACAGACATGGCACACTAGGCTATGAACTTTGACCAAGTCCATTACGTCGTGTCAAACAAACAGCCAATCAGTGGTTTACAGATAAACACACACCATTGCATGTTACACAGAGATGCCCAATGAATTTTACACACATCATAACATGTAGAACTTTTAATCCCATTGTCTGGTTTTAAAGCTTTGTTTTTGAATATATTTATTAATATTTAAAATGCAACATTGTCCTCTTATCATTATTGAAGAAAACAAATTGAAGCTTGAGGCCAGTAGAAGGTATTGAATGTATATTAGTGAACACGAGTCAACATTTACATACAGAACAACCTACTCCTTCCTATTACTGTAGCTCTAACACTTGCAGTTGCATCATGATTGATTCATGACATCGTGACTCGTTCATTTAAATACATTTATGCTATTGTGTAAATAGTAAAAAGTTTCGTGAAATTAATGTACAGTAGCGTTGTTGTTAGCTCCTGTTTGTTTACTAGATATAATGTCAGTATGTTGAACTAACTTGGACACTATACTTGAACACTGTATTGAAAAGAAAAATAATGCAAGAAATACAGTCATTCAACCTTCAGTCGGAGGTAAATCAGCACAGCTTAGAACTAGTGTTCATTTCGTCAACGAAAATATAACGAAAAATATTCGCCGACGACATTTTTTTCCTGGAACTAAGACGAGACGTCACGGATATCAATGAACAGTGACAGTGACGAAATCAGCATACGAAAATAAACGATGTGGTTAAAAAAAACAAAAAAAGTAATAAAACCTCTGTCTTTATTTTCGTCAACATTTAATTTTCGTCCCAATCAAAACTTGATATGTAATTATTTGAGCAGTTAGTAATATACATATATACATTTTCCTTAAATTGAACTGGAGGGGGAAAAAAAGCCGATGTGTAGTAATACTGTACCAGAGGGGGAAAAATACCCCAAACCTGAAGAGACGCATCAAGGCATACCATCATAATCACCCAGTTTTACAGTGTCTCTGTGGTAACCATGTTACCACATGATAACATAAAATAAAATAAAATACATCACAACATAATTATTTTATTTAATTTTATAGTTAAACCGATGCCAAAACCATTAATCTAATAGGTTAGCAAATGATTGTGACATATACAGTGCATCCGGAAAGTATTCACAGCGCATCACTTTTTCCACATTTTCTTATGTCACAGCCTTATTCTAAAATGGATTAAATTAATTGCTTTCTCAGAATTCTACACACAACACCCCATAATGACAACATGAAAAAGGTTTACTTGAAATTTTTGCAAATTTATAAATAAAAAAAAAGAATAAATAAAAAAGAGAGAAAGCTCATGTACATAAGTATTCACAGCCTTTGCAAAATTGAGCTCAGGTGCATCCTGATTCATCCTTGAGATGTTTCTGCAGCTTAATTGGAGTCCACTTGTGGTAAATTCAGTTGATTGGACATGATTCGGAAAGGCACACACCTGCCTATATAAGGTGCCACAGTTGACAGTTCATGTCAGAGCACAAACCAAACATGAAGTCAAAGGAATTGTCTGTAGACCTCCGAGACAGGATTGTCTCGAGGCACAAATCTGGGGAAGGTTACAGAAAAATTTCTGCTGCTTTGAAGGTCCCAATGAGCACAGTGGCCTCCATCATCCGTAAGTGGAAGAAGTTTGAAACCACCAAGACTCTTCCTAGAGCTGGTCGGCAAAACCTGTCCATAATGTTCCTATTGTTTTGTAGTAAAAAAAAAAAAAAAAAAAAACATGGACATGGACATGCAGCACTTGATGGTTACAAATAAATATAATTAGCTGAAAACATCAGATGAAAAGATACATTTTGAAATGTTAAGATAACTATTTAATGAAAATCCTTAAGAAATGGGTTTGGGGTGGACTAGAGTGACTGGGGTTAATTAATAATAATCTTATTGCTGAAATGTTATGATTTCTTTGACTAAAACAAGACGAAAATGTCATGGCTTTACTACAGAACTGGTCAAATTTTTTAAGTTCATGTTGGAGAGTGCATGTGACTCAACTGTGATGTAAACTACGCCCAAAAAAAACAGAACATACTATATAGGACCAAGAAGGAGCCTCCACCCGAAGCTCTCGGACCAAGAAGGAGCCTCCACTCGTAGCTCTCGGATGAAGGTGACGCCTCCCACTGAGACTCTTAGACAAATATGGAACCTCCCAAACAAACAAAAAAAAACAATCAAAAACTATAAAAAAAAAAAAAAACAGAACCCTCTAGTGGCGATCCCTTACGAAGAAGGAGCCTCCACTCGAGACTCTCGGACCAAGAAGGAGCCTCCACTCGAAGCTCTCGGACGAAGGTGACGCCTCCCACTGAGACTCTTAGACAAATATGGAACCTCCCAAACAAACAAAAAACAAACAAACAAACAAACAAAAAAACATACTCCCAGGGGGTCTCTCTGCTATGCCTTTGGTAGGTCGAGCATTCTGTCACAAACTGGGTCTTCTCGGCTGTTGTTAGCGCCGTGGGCATAAAGGGCAGGCATAGGCGCAGAGGGTTGGTTCAAACAAAAAGAGTCTTTAATAACACAATCACACAAACTTGACCAATAAAGAAATAAAACAAACAATGAAACCCCAAGCAAACTCAAACTATAACAAAAGGCATAGGGATAAACACAGGTGCTATGGCGAAACAGAGGCTCATTAGCTGAACAAAACGTAACAGAGGCTCGTTAGCTGTAGACACGAGGCTAAGAGCGAGCCACGAGGCTAAGAGCGAGCCACGAGGCCAAGACCTCACAAACAAACTACGCATGGAGCTGAAACCGGGCAAGACGGGACCACAGACATAACAAGACAGGACGAGACCAGCGACGGGACGAGACAAAACTAGGGACAGAAAGGGGAAGCATATGACGGAACGGGTTCGTAGTTAAATGTACCCAGATCCGAACTTACCCCTAGCTACACATCCAACCAGCTACACATGGCAATTAACTAAAAATGGCAATTAGCCAACCATGGCAATTAGCTACCCTACCAATAGCTAAACATACAATGTCCTAAACATATAGTAAGCTAAACATACTGTGTCCTAAACATATAGTAAGCTAAACATGCGAGAGCTAAACATGCAAGGGGCTACACCAACACTAGAGACACACAAAGTACTTACAAAACCTTGAGACAAGCACAAGACTTCACGAGACCGAATCAGCTCCACACACATTGAAACACAAGGGACCTACATATGACCGCACACTAGAGCCTTGGGACCTGCTCATCAGTTACGTTACACAACCAACCAAAATACAATATAAAACAAAACAAAATGCCCACATAAATGACAGTAATGCAAACAATGCTCGACCCAGTTTCCCAGACTAAACAGCTATTTATAGGAGATTTGATGAGCTACCTCGGTTCAGGTGAGCACCCGCATCACCTGACCGAGGTGCTTTCTGGGAAACTGAGTCTGCAAACAAAAACTACAAAAAACAAAACAGTACCCTCTAGTGGCGATCCCTTACACTTCCCAGCATTTTGGTTGTCGAAACATTGTGGGGATGTTAATTTGACAATATAATTTGGTCAGGTAGGGACAGCGCTGGTATTAATTTGTTTTTAGAAGTTAGAATGACTTTGTGTTAATGGATGTTCATCAGCACAAATGCTCCAAATAAAAGTACAAATTTAATTGTAATGTTGTGTTTGTTTTGTTCACACTACATTATCTCAACTTTATTTTATTGTCACTGCAAAACTGTTACAACTAATTTACAATGCTCATCCAATGTTACACTGAAAAAAAAAGTCCTAATTTTATGGAAAATAACTTTCAAATTTTATAGTAGTTTTCCTTTTTTTTTTAAACTACATACAAATCTCTGTAAAATTACAGAGATT
>JAQMYL010000012.1:3428227-3439673 GCA_030014365.1 Clarias pachynema | reverse complement strand
GTGCGGATGGGGGGTAGGCGAAAGAGAGGCGATGACGGGGGGCGCCGGGAGGGAGTCTCGCCCGGGGAGCAATTCAGTGTAGAACCGCCACTGGTTGGAATACAAAGGTTCCTGTATGGAATAGCTAATTTAAAGAAAGGATGCTAATCTACTGAGTAAAAGCTATGCTAAAGAAACAGTCTACTGGGTGATAGTTCATTTAAATAAAGCTACTACAGTAGGTAAATTCTAATATAAAGTAAGGCAATTAATATATTGAGTAATAGGTAATTTAAAGAAACTATGCAATCAATTCAATGATAGCTAAATTCTTCCAAGGAAAACCCAAGCTAAAGAAAGGAAGTTAATCTAGTGGGTAGTAGTTACTTTAAAAAAGGATGCTAATATACTGAGTGATAGTTAAGGAAAAGATGCTAATCTACCAAGCAAAGGTAATATAAAGAAAGGATGCTAAAATACAAGGTAAATGTTAATCTAAAGAAACGTAGCTACTTTAATGAGTAAAAGCTAAGCTAGCAGAACACTCTCTTTTCTCTGACCTTAACTAAAATGCTTAATAATGTTTGGTAATCTAGCTTTTTACTTCTTTTAAAGGTCTGAGGTAAAAAAAATAATAAAAAAAAATCTATGAATCCATGCTGTCTCTCCATAAATGATTAGCGTTGTAAATTATTGGAAATATTTAAGGTTTAAATTTGGCATGTCTGAGGCCTAATTTTTAATTATCGGCCATCACAATAAACATGTCTCAGGCTGCTGATGCGATAAACACGACAGATCAAAGCAGCTTTCAGGATGCTTTCGTAAATGGAGAACCTCTATAGTTTACATTCAGTGTGTGTGTGTGTGTTTATAATGAAACAATGCAAAAACACAGCTCATAATTGCTCCGGGTGTGTTTACATTATAGGAGCTGCCAATCACACTGACACATTTTCAATGCACGCAATTAAAGTTCGGCGCAAATTGAAACAAGCCACAACAGGACAAAAGGGAACATGACAGACAGATAATAAACAAATCAGAAACCAGACGAGACAATAATTAACTGTTGAGAAAATGCAGCCAGAGATTTCTTAATCAGCGTGGAACATCACACACTTTAAAAACACAAATGCATCTGGGTTTGTCCTGCTTTAACAGACTGGTTTAATTATAATGGAGTTTAAAACACAAAACAGCATTTTATGTGTTATGTTGGAGAAGGGAACAGAGGTCATGATAAGCTGATGGATAGATGTGGTGTCTTGGAGAGGAATGTAGATAGACAGATCATTGTACATTTTGCAAAAGGGATAGAAAATAGTGGAGAATACATCTTTTTTTAAGAAAGCGGAACATAGGGTAACATACAAGTGTGGTGAAAATGTCCCCTGGTGGACTATCAGGTGTGTTGGAGATGCTATCTGGAGGAGATTAGTGACCGAAAGCTGGTTGCAGGGATAATGTAGCTAGACAGCATTGGACTGTGGTATGTAGGATGACTTTTGAGATACAGAAGAAGAAAATAATATTGAGGACTAATACCAGATTAGATGGTAGAAATTGAGAAGAAAGATTTTTGTGTGAAATCCAGAGAGGAGATTGACTTACCACCTTTCGATCACTAATCTACCTCAGATAGCATCTCCAACACACATGATAGTCCACCAAAGGACATTTTCACCACACTTGTATGTTACCCTATGTTCCTCTTTCTTAAAAAAAGATGTATTCTCCACTGCCATTTCCATCAATACATCCTTACCAATTCTGCAGTAGCTGACGAGTCGTCCAGCATCTCTTCACCACTACCCTGTACCTGTGAATGGAGACAATAAGAAAGAGAGAGAGAGAGAGAGAGAGAGAGAGAGAGAGAGGTTGGAGGAGGTGGAGGTACTGAATCAGGTAGTACAGAGAATTAGTAAGCTATGAAGAGGATGAAGAGTGGAAAGGCAGTTGGTCTGGATGACATTCCAATGGAGGCATGGGAGTATTTAGGAGGGTTGGGAGTGGAGTTGCTTACTACATTATTTAACAAGTTTTATAATGTCAGAGGATGCCTGACTAGTGAAGAAGGGGTGTTTTATTTCCAATTTTAAGAACAAGGAAGATGTGCAGAGCTGCTGCAAATACAGAAGCATAAAGCTGATTAGCCATACCATGAAGTTATTGGAAAGAATAGTGGAAGCTAGGTTGAGAAGAGAGGTGACAATCTGTAAGCAGCAGTATGGCTTCATGCCAAAAAGAGCACCACAGATGCCATGTTTGCATGAAGAATGCTGATGGTGAAGTATCGAGAAGGTCAGAAAAATTGCATTGTGTTTGTAGATCTAGAGAAAGTGAATGACAGTGTAACTTGTCCAAAGTTACTTGTTTTTTTTTTTTTCTTTCTATCATTCTGTATGACTGGAAATGGCCAGGAAGTCATTGCTCAGAAATTGACACGTCACCAACAAGGCCCAAATGAAAGTGTAAGAGACTTTGCTTTTAATTATAGAGCCATTTGCCTCCGAAGCAAACCTGGGGTGACTGAAGGCGAGATGGTGAAGGCCATTCTTAGGAACTGCAACCCACGCTTAGCATCACTTCTTTGAGGCAGGGCTAAAACTGTGGTCGATGATGTTCATTTGGAACACAAATGGAGAAAGATTGGGTGGAGGGCAAGAAGTACTGGACACAAGTAAGTGGTGAAAATCAGAAGAAAAAAGTAATCTCTGAAAAACCTGACCCGAAAACTCACCTCATGATGGGAGAATGATCAGATAATTTCAGTTCACTTCAAATATCATTTTCATTAACCACAAATTCATCAACGCAGTTATTGACAACGGGAGCATTTACTCTTTGATATAAGAAAAGGTATGGAAGATGTTGAACTCTCAAGCTAAATGTTTGCCTCCCAGTACACAGACTTTCATGCTCGCCAATGGACATCGACAAAAAGCTGTTGGTCAAGTAAGAGAGAGATGTGAGGTTCAAGGAAAAGACGTTTGAAGTACAGTTCTACATACTCAAAGATGTTGACCTGGCAGTACCGGTTATTTTGGGACTGGATTTTTTGAAAACTGTCACGAATGGTAATAGATTTTAATTCCGCCCAATTCTATTTGCCAGATGCAGACACAGCCCAACCATTCCTTTTAACTTTACTGAGTTGTGCTATGTGAATTAATTTTTTCTTGCACTACTTCTAGAGAAAAATCTCATACAGGATGATGCAGATGCTAAACTTATTCACCAGGTCAAAAAGCAGAGACCTCACCTGATGTAAAAGCAAAGTCTAATGCTAGAGTGGCCCAAGGTATACACTCAGAATTTAGGCCGTACCTCACTGGTGAAACACAAGATCATCACTACGGATGAACATCCAGAAAGGAAAAAGCCATATTGTGTGTCAACTACTAAAAATGAGTTTATAGAAGGACAAGTCAAAGAGTTGTTGCAAAAAGCAGGTAAATCATCCATCTATTTTCCCAGGGGCATCGCCTGTTATAGTTGAGAAGAAAGACGGCAGTTCTAGAATGTTTGTTTATGTATGTGTATGACTATTATGGCCGGAATGCCAAAATGCATTTAGATGCTTACCCCATGCCTCAAGTTGTGGACATTTTAGAAGCCATGCAGGGAGCCACGGTTTTTAACACACTAGATCTAAAATCTGGCTACTGGCAACTGGAGATGGACTCAGCAAGTGTTGTGAAAAAACTGCATTTGACATCTCATCAGGGCTATATGAATTTTTGTCTACTCTTCAGGCTCAGAAATGCTGCAGCATCTTTCCAGCGTCTGATGGAACATGTTCTAAGGAAGCATAAAAATCAGTTCACGCTATTGTGGTTTATTCATCAGACATTTCTACTCATCTGAGCCACTTGCAAGGAGTCTACACTTCATCCAACCTTCTTTGACATTCCTAGGACACATCGTATCAGCTGAAGGCATTAAAACTGACACGGAAAAGGTAAATGCTGTGGAAAATTTCTCTGTTCAACTTCAGTTAAAGATGTCCCAAGATTTCTAGGGCTGGCTGGTTGGTATCTCCGGTTCATTAAAGACTTCTCTTCCAAAGCCGCTCCATTACATGCACAGGTACAAAATGGAACTGGACAGAGGATTGTCAGAGAGCAATTGAGGAGATCAAAGAGGATCCAACCAAAGCTCCAATTTTAGCAGTACCAGATTACACATTGGCTTTTAAAGTTCAAACAGATGTGACACCGGTTTAGGAGTAGTATTGACCCAATAGTTTGATGGTCAAGTACGTGTCATAGCCTATGCATCCCGTCTGTTGAGAGGAGCCAAACAAGCTTACTCAGCTTCAGAAAAGGAGTGTTTAGCTGTGGTATGGGCTGTGGAAAGATGGAGGCACTATTTGGAAGGTAGATGTTTTGTAGTTTTAACTGACCATGCAGCACTTACATGGGCTTTTAATCATCCAAAACCTTCCTCAAGATTGGAGAGATGAACAATTTGATTGCAAGGGTTTAATTTTGTTGTTCGTTACAGGAAAGGTCAATGTAATATTGTACCAGATGCCCTGTCAAGAAAACACCAATTAGAGACAAACGTAATTATGGTAACCACAGCAATTCACTCATCTAACATGATCAATGATCTTCCAGTGGATTTGTATCAGGTTGCACTAGCTCAGAAAGCTGATGCTGAAATCCAGGAACTGGTAGTGAAGAGCAAACAACAAAACAAAGATGACCCTTTGAGAACACATTTTATTGAGCAAAATGATGTGTTGTTCAGAAGTGTTCATGACTGTAAGAAAGGTCAGAAGCTGCAAGTTATTGTTCCTGCTGTTTTTAAAGACTTGTTTTTAATATATGCACATGACAATCCATTGGGCGGTCACGTTGGAAGTTTTAAAACTTTAATGAGATTGTTGCATTTCTCTTTCTGACCTAAGATAAGGAAGGATGTATGGAGCTATTGTAGCGAGTGTTTGGCATGTCAGCAACACAAAGCTACCAACACTAAACCTGCTGGTCTATTGCAAAACACTACCATTGTCGAGCCCGGATATATGCTGACCTGATGGGACCTTTTCCTCGCAGCACCAAACAGCATGAGTATCTGATGGTCATCGTGGACTATTTCTCCAAATGGGTGGAGATATTTCCACTTCGCTCTGCAAAAGCACCAACAATTGCAAAGATCCTAGTTGAGGAGATCTTCACACGATGGGGTATTCCTGCTTTCCTGGCTTCAGGCAGAGGAACTCAGTTTACTGCCAACCTTCTCAAACTTGTCTGCAAGCAATGGAATGTAATCCAAAAACTAACCTCCGCATATCACCCACAAACCAACCTAACTGAATGAGTTAACCATAATCTTAAGAATATGATTGCCTTCTACGCGCAGGAGAATCATCGTTCATGGGACCAATTGATTTGTGATTTTCATTTTGCACTATATTCTGCATGGCACGAGAGCACAGGATACTCACCTGCAGAAATTGCACTGGGTCGTAAGCTCATAGGACCATTGGAGAGAGCACTGCATAATCCTCCTGACCCCAACCAACCTAGCTATGATGCTGTAGACCGGCAGTATCAATCGTTTGATCTGGTAAGGGCCAATGTGAAGAGATCACAAGCCCGACAAAAAAGGTACTATGATCAACAGAGAAGTTGGTGCAAGATATGTACAAGGACAACGTTACAGTGGTGAGGTGTGCCATAGGTATTACCGACTGGTTTAAGGTGAAGGTGGGACTGCACCAGGGATCTGCTCTTAGTCCCTTACTGTTTGCAGTGGTGATGAACAGGTTGACAGATGAGGTTAGACAAAATTCCCTTTGGACTATGATGTTTGCAGATGATATTGTGATCAGCAACTAGAGTAGGGAGCAGGTTGAGAAGAGTCTTGAGACATGGAGGGATGCACAGAAGAGGCATGAAGATCAGTAGAGACGTGTGTAAAATTTAAATAATATTCCATTTTATTTTTATATAATGCTTTTCACAATGGTCATTGTCACAAAGCAGCTTTAAAGAATCAAAATAAAAAATAAAAATGTGTAGAAAATGTGTATGAATCAAAATGATCAGATTACCACTGATGAGCAAGCCGAGGGTGATGGTGGCAAAGGAAAACTCCTTGAGATGGAAATAGGAAGAAACCTTGAGAGAAACCAGACTCAACAGGGAACCCATACTCATTTGGATGATAATAGATAGCAGGAATTTTTAAGCATTCATTCTGTGTGTTAGGTTCCTGGAACTTAAAAATAAATAAAGATGTTGTTAACATGGAGTCCAGTTTGTTATTGGATGCTCAGGTAGACTGTAGGAAACTCCAGTATTGAACTATTAAGCGACTGCAGTCACAAGTTCTGTCTGCATCAGCCAAGGACAGGACTGTCTTTATGGTAAAGTGGAACCATCCACGGTCACCACACCATGACGAGATCTCCAACCAGAAGCGGGCCACCAGGATAAGTCAGACAGGTCCAGAGGGGAGAGGTGGTCTGGATCACTGGCAGCTCAGGAGAGAGACAAAGAAAAGGTGAGAAAAACTGAGAAAAGAAAAAGACATAACAGTTAAGTATGGTCATAGTCACACATATAAGGCGAATGTACTGTATACGTAGTGCAGAGCGCAAGCAGGGTCTCCGGGCAGAACTAACTATTACAGCATAACTAAAAGGGAGAGCCAGAAGGAAACACAGACATGAGGGCTTCTCAGGATGTAAAGCGACCAGTCACTTCACCGTCAACAAACCTGAGTGATCAATAAGAGTATGAAAAGACAGCATCTAAACATACCAGATCACCATAATACTCTACGTCCATGAGTCCCCCAGATCTGCTCCTATTGCTATTAACACTATTGCTGGCAAATCTATTCATAAAAATGCTTGGCTAAATAAATAAGTTTTAGGTTCCTACACTGAGACTGTGTCATAGTCCCGAACATTAATTATAAGACTATTAATTCAATTCAATTTTATTTGTATAGCGCTTTTAGCAATTGTCATTGCCTCAAAGCAGCTTCACACAATCAAAAGAATTATATAAGTTTGTATGGAATGTGAATGCGTATGAATCAAAATGGTCAGTTTGTCCCTGGTGAGCAAGCCGAGGGCGACATTATTACATAATGTTGGCACTTTGTAAGAAAAGCTCTGGCTCCTGCTGTAGTTTTCATAATACGAGGTACTGACAAGCAGCCTGCATCCTTTAATCGAAGTAAGCATAGTAGACTTTACTCATTATAGTGTCTCCATTTATGGAAAGCTAGTTTAAGAATGCATGTATGTAGGTAAAAATATTGTCAGTATTGAGGATAACACTATTCTGCCAATGTGAACTCCACTTTCCATCACAGACAAACTCTCTCACCCTGATTAGTGATCACATACAATACATCTGGACTCAAACTGCACACCCCACTCCCTAAGGACTTATAGTATACATTCAACGCAAAGTGCAACCTCAGTATGACTGAACTTTATTACCTAGATTCCTGTTAATCTGTTTTTCTTTACTCTGGTTTTTAACTTTTGCCTCTAATCTCGTTTGGGATCTTTTTATTTGCCCCTATGATTGATATTTGCAATTTTCCTGACCTTTAGCCTGTTTGCCAGACCACAGGATTTGAACACTGGTTTGGATTTGTCTGCTTGCCTCTTCATTACACACTGCCTAAACTGAACTTGCATCCAGTTCTCCCAAATGAGTTAACACCTGTCACAGAGCTCCCTCAAAGTGTGTGTGTTAATGCTCCAGCTGAAGTACCTCTAAAATAATTAATTTCTTCATACCTCAAACTCTGTTTCACTCCTCTTACAAAAATGCTGTTTTAGTCTTTATGTAAATGAGATACTGTGACGCCCCATCCACTAGACGTTAACCAAGCAGAACATCAAAGCAGGAAGGAAATATTTTTATACAGTATGAGGTCACAATAGGGGGAAAATCTAACTGGTGAGTTTCAATACAAAATGGAAAAACGACAAGACTGTTTTTGTTTGTACGCCCACACTGGAGACCCATCTGAGTGTATATACATGACTAAAAAGTGATTTTTACATGAAAACATTGTTGCCTTTAAATGTTTCTGAAAACTACCATATCTGTGTATGCTTTATATTTCTAAGAGTGTACCTCCTGATTCATGTAAACATGACAGACTGATGTTAATAGATTGTTTGTTTGATTGTTTGTTTGTCTTTTTATTTGTTCTTTCAGAGTGATTCACAAGTATTTGCACTAATCTCTAAGATCATACTGTATACCCTCACACTTGCTAGACCTTAATTTAATAGTGACTTATCAGTAAAAACCCTTCTGATCAAAGTACTCATGTTGTTTCCTCCATGGCATCTCTCAGAAGTGCAGATGATGCCAGTGCAGCTTTTATTCAGGGCGTGTAAGAAATCCTGAAGTAGAGGAGTCACAGACAGCAGGTGGCTAACACTTCTTTAGATATCAAGAGGTTATTTTTCAAGCGTTTGAGGATTTCATATGGTTTCCTTCATGTCTGAGATTTCCATTTCAACCCCGGCATGCGGTAATGAAATGAAATGCTAAGACATTCGACATGAAACTCTGACTGTTAGAGAAGCATATCAACGAGGTCGTGTTTTTTTCTTTTTGTCCATTGGGATGTATTGCAATAAGGATAAGAATGTACTGATGTATCGTCAAGGACAGAATGAGCCTGCTGCTCTCAAACATTTTACAAGAATGTTTTACATTATTATTACTATTTTACAAGAAAAATAAGGATTCTGTCTGGTTCATTTCAGAAGTCTTAGTCTCCTAGTTGTTGTTTCATTCATATCAATAATTTAAGCTAATAAGATTTTTATCTTTTTTATCATGTATTTGTGAACCAGGCCCTTCAGTATTTTGAATCAAGTCACATCAAATTGTACTCAAGTAAGAGTAGCTGTACTTCAAAATAATATTACATAAGTGGAAGTAAAAAGTAGTCATCCAAAATATTACTCAAGTAAGAGTAACATAGTA
Organism: Clarias pachynema; assembly: GCA_030014365.1. Lineage (NCBI taxonomy): Eukaryota > Metazoa > Chordata > Actinopteri > Siluriformes > Clariidae > Clarias > Clarias pachynema. The sequence continues at coordinate 3,430,707 of JAQMYL010000012.1, read as the reverse complement.
TTTGGTGAAAAGACAACTCAAGTACTAAAATCGTGATGTCCGATTTTTTTAAATTTTATTTTCTTTCAGAAATAATGTAAGCAGCCAAACAAAATTATAAAATAATCTAAAGTTCCTGACATTTCCAAATAGTAAAATAAAATAAATGAATAAAAATAAATATATTTACAAAATAGCAAATGAAGGAACAAGAAACACAAATTTCCCAATCTCACTTTTTTTCACAACAAAGTTTTTGAAATAAATACCTACTGTAGGTAACATATGTATGTTTAAATTATTTCCAGTGTAGGATATACTGTATATTTAGTTGCCCTCCAAATGGCTCAGCAGATAATATTAGAACATGTACAAGAGGTCTCACTTTAACATAAACTGTGTCCAGCAGAACAAATGTAAGAAACCTATAATTTTTAGTCTCTAGCTTATTTGCTAATTATATTTGTTAATATTGTAACAATAAATAAAACAGCTAAACTAACGGCTACATGTTTCCTCAGGTTAGAAGTCGAGTTTTTATATGCTGAAGTATCTGTCTGTTTTGACACCGTAGTATGAAGCTGTTCTTTTGCACTTCGTGTAAGCGAAACATGCTTTATATGAAGCCAGCGGTGTTCAGCCTCTTCTGTTGTATCATTGGAGACAGATGCCTCTGCTTATTTTATCCTTTCATTTTCTGTCTACCACGGCTGAAGATTTTTTTTCCCACTATGCAGTCAGTTTGTGTGTGGTCATGTGACTACATGCGATTATTGTTGCTACATCTGATTGATGAAACACAGTCACGTGGTAGGTCCACCGGCTGCATTTTTCTGGCAAAAATAAAGAATATCTAATGTGCAGAATAAATGGTTAGAAAAGTAACGAGTCGAGTGTAGCCGAATGTAGTGGAGTAAGAGTAGCGTTTCTTCTTCGCAAATCTAATCAAGTAAAAGTAAAAAGTATGGTACAACATAGAAGTATTTTTTTTTCCCAAAAGGTTACTTAAGTAAATGTAACTCGCTACTACCCACCTCTGGTCATGGAAAATAAAGTGTGTCAAATTGAGTAGGATCCGCATCCTACTCAATATTATAAACTATTATTTTGAAGTGTCATATACAGATGTAATCAGACGTTAAATTAGGAGGGGAGTGCTAAATTGAGGGGGGGGGGGGGTGCTGGTGGTGGTAGGAAGCAGCCTTAATGACACAGTCTGTCAATTCCTTATTTCTGGCACTGTTTGACTAACACAACTCCACCCGAATTATTTTAGAGACTGATATCTAAGATTGAATCTTAATGACCAAGTACCACTAGATGGAAGTGGCAAATATTTTTAAGTAAAAAAATATATATATTATGGGCAATTTGGAAACGCCAATTAGCCTAATCTGCATGTCATTGGACTGCGAGAGGAAACCCACCAAGCATGGGGAAAACACGAAAACTCTGCAATGTGTAGCAGGACCCAAGGCTCGATTTTAGGGGGGATGACCCTGTTGAAAAAAATGACAAAAACCATCCCATCTGTAAAACCACCATCCTCTTACCTCCCCTTTAGACTAATAATGCGGCGTATTATATAATATTTTTCATGAACATGAAATATTAAAACTCTCTACGTATAATTATTTTCGAACTAATAATAATACTAACTTAAACTAATTAGCCAGTCAGAATTCAATATTGTAACACGCTGCTCACAAGCTCACGCAAGTTTGCATCTATTTGCTGTTCGCGCTTTTTCAAAAATGGCCAAGACAACAGTCCAAGCACAGCTTTTGACATATTACAAAAAGAAGAGAACTGAAGGTATGATACATACACACAAATCCTCTCAGCAGAGGCGCGATGAAAACTAAGGATTCAGTTTAATACTGGGGTTTCCGAAATGACTGATAGCTTTAATGATTAAAAAAGATGCGTTCTTTACCCAATTTGTGTAATTTCATTCTCAGTTTAAAGATGGGTTTTGTTTTGTTTTTCATTAGACTTTGTGGCTTCACCTACATGCTTGGGTACAAACGGGTCAAAAATTGATTTTTAAATACCATAATAGTAATTTCATGGTTTGAGTGTGTGTGTGTGTGTGTGTGTGTGTGTGCAGGAGAGAGACTGGTGCATAGTAATACCAAACCAAAATACTCACTCACTCATCTTCTATACCGCTTTATCCTGTATTACGGTTTAAATGCATGTGTTTTGTTTTGATGTTTTGATTTAATTCAGCCTATATTTTGTTAATAAAACTGTTGTCAAAAATTTGACATATTTCACAATCATTTTGTATGGTAAGTTATTGTCGTCTTAGTCCCCTTGACCACACCTTTCCCCTTCAATTTTTTTCACAATTCAACCACTGGTAGTACCTCTTGTAGTTAAAGTACTAGGTTCTCTTTATAAAGTACCCTAAGTACCATATAAAGCCGGGGTACTCAATAGGCGGACTCCGGTCCGCATCCGGACCCAAATACGGTTAAATCCGGACCGACGCCAAA
>JAQMYL010000012.1:3415062-3425754 GCA_030014365.1 Clarias pachynema | reverse complement strand
TGCGCACCCAGTAGAAAATGAACGAATCACTCTCGGAGACGACTCGTTCTTCTGAGTCACGTTAAAGATTTGTTCAATGGCTCTATATTAAAGGAGTCAGATCTGGGCCAAAAAACTGAAGGCTGCATGAATAAATATGAAATCTTATCGTCCTTAAATTAAAGAGCCATCAGCACATTCAAATAAATAACTCATGAGGTGATCCCCAGCTTCTGTCCATACTCGCTCACACATGCATGTTTCATTAAAAGGGTGAAAAACTGCAGTAATTAGCTATTTCTATACATTGACTGTGCGCCACACAGTGCATCCCATGGCACGGAATTTACACCTGAGATTTTTGTCCAGTTTAGTGACACATCAACTACTGACCATTTTATAAAAGAAAACCGAATGAAACTCATTAACAAACAGACTAGATCAGATGAATTTCCTGTCCTGGGCTTTCCCAGGAAGTTCTGCATCGAGTTCTACCAACAGGAGGCAGACCATCATCGCTGGCCCTACGCATCAACCTGTATGATGTGCACAGGAGGACCAACTGCATCAGATGCTTTTCCAAGCCATGAGAGACAAATTGGAATTTGGAAAGGTCTAGTCCGTGTCAGGCAGATTCACAGAAACAACACCATGATCTTCTCACTGCCTGCAGATTCTCCCACTGTCTGATCCAAATAAACCAGGTTTACATGTTTTTCCCTGCATGTGGTGATGTCTAAAGCTTTGTGTGATGTGTTTAAACTCTCAAAGAAACCACACTGGTTTTTGTACATTAAATATAAATTATACAGATTTTTTTTTTTTTTTTTTTTTTTTTACAGCTGTGTTCATCTACTCTTTCGTGTCAAAATAATTCCAGTGAAAAGTTTCCTAATCTTTGAAGCATCATCTGAACTTCTCTGGAACCCCTCAAGTGCCTTTTAGCATTTTAAAGATCCTGCTGTTGTTCAAAGCTTAGGTTATCGAGAGGCTCAATCACGACACTGCTCATTCAGGGGCTTTACTGTTTATTTGTAACTGGTTGTGCTGCACACCATGTCTTGCCCAGGCATCTTCTATATTTTCTTGGCTGTAGGGGTTTAAAGTACAGGTTAAATGTCTCCAAAGGCATTGTTGACTGCTCACTATTGGTAAGCATGCACCCATCCACATTAAAGTTGGAGTACAGTTGTTTGCTGATCTGATTTTATGTTTTTTCCATGTACCCAAGTGCAAAATCTGAAGTCAGTAAACTGTACAATATTAGTTCACATTCAAACAAATATAAAAGCATGTTAAATATCGCTCAACCTGCTGGAAAACATCTCTCCAAAGGATGTCGATGCATTGGTTTTAATTCATTACACTGGCCTGTAATGTGCCTCATATGTCACTGTCCCTTCAGAAGCTTCATCAGAAAAACAATCAGAGTTTTCTCCCACCGTGGTTCGATCTGACTTTGGAGGGTAACCAATACCGATAGCTGGCTCCAACAAAATAAGTAAATGTCATCAGAGATCTTCTTACACACAGGCAGCTATAGAGACTGGAGTTCCTGTTAATACCAGCATGTGTCACAAACCTCCACCTGTACAACATTTCAAATACCTTAAAAAATGGATGACTTAATTGTATGTAAACCCTTATAGATTATACTATTGCACATGCACCGTAAAATTCATTAGTAATACAAATATTTTGGAATATGGAAAGATTGTGGTTAAAAAGACAACAAATGATGAAGCGCAAAATTTGAAAGAGGTAATTTTCTGTAATAAGCCAGGACATGCATCCCACCACTACGTAGAATTATTGTACAACCCCTGATGAGATGCACATGGCCATCTAAATGCCATAGTCTATTACAAAATGGTGCATGGTATTGCATGGGTTGAAACAACTGAATCAATGTGGTTTATGGTCTCGGATGGGCACTCTTCTTCTTCTTGGGGCTACAATCCCACCAGCATGCTGGTAAGCCCTCGTCATCTGCCGTCCATAACTCAAGACAATTAACATAGAGAGTATACACATTCAAGCTACAATAGAATACTGTATGTTGCATTATTCACAGCCAGATCTGGGAAACTGTTGTGGTCTCCCCTAATGTGCTCCTCTAACTCAGCATCACCGATACGACTGAATCTGATTAAAAAATTTTGCTGAAATCTAAAATGACTTGCATATATGAGAAGGAACAGCCCAACATCCATGCCTTGGATCTCACTATGAAGACTTGAATGAGCCATGAGCAGCTCAGTGGGTTGTCTTGTAATGTCACGGGCAGGTCCACCACATCTTCCTTAAATAGAAGTAAAAATAATGCAAATAATAGGCTAATTTAATTACATGTCATAAAACCTATATGTACAGAGATACCTGTTGGTTTGCCATACCACCTTCCTCTATTCCTCTATTTAATTGTTCCACCTTTCTTGTCTTCCAACATACAAGTAGAGATAAAAGTAATCAGAAAACCAAGGTATAGGCTAGCAGATGAAATCTGTGCACTTTGTGACCAGATGGTGGGGGTGAAGACCTGTATAGATTTTCTTATTATGAATTCCAGATGGATGTCTTTTTCTGATCAGCTCAGATCTCCTTACACACAGGCAGCTATTTTTTCCAAGCCAACTGTGAATATTATTTTAAATTGTGAAATGAAATAAATAAATGACCACATGTGTGTCTGATTTTTTTCTTTTCTTCAGAGGGCTGAATAAATGTGTGATATGTGGCAGGTGCACTCCAGTGGCATGTTAATACTTGATCTAACACTGAAAATATAATGTATAAATATAAATAAAATTAGCCTAATGTTCAACAGCACAGGCATCAGTGATGCCAATGAAGGGTATAAGGATATAGCTTTTAGCAGCATTGCATTAAAACATGTTCCATGTTAAGATTTTTGAGAAGAAAGCTAGAGGTGGGAGGTAACTGAGTACATTTACTTTGTTACTGTACTAAAGTACATATTTCATGTAGGGTGTAAAGTTTTGAGATTAGTCCACTACAGATCTGGTCGCTTTTGATGCCTTAAAACCTAGCAGAAGAAGTCGCTATTGACGGTCTGGCCCATGGGGATGAATTTTCAATGCACACTTCTGCGAATGTTGAAAAAGGAGAAGAAGCGTACACTTGGTCGAGCTGCAGACCTGCCTCGCCTTTTTTGGTTGTGGAGATGACAATGTGAATTATTTTGTCTCAGGCTCATACCCATGAAGGACGGGTCATCCACGGCGCGCTGACTGGGTTGGTTGAAGCGTTAAGCTTGTTGAAGGTCATCCTAATCTTTCATCGTCCTCTACTGATGTTCTTCTGCTCTTAAAACACCTTGAATGACTCATTGCAGAATTGCAGAAAAATTGGTGAATCATGTCAGATGTCTCTGGGGCAGATTTGCCCAGTTTCACACAGAATTTCACATTCACCCTTTGTTCTAACTTACTGTCCATGATGAAATAGAAGACGTGGTAATGCTTGTGGTCAGAATAGTCAGATGTACAAAGGATGATGTGTTTTGGCACACTGACTTATGAAGGTCGCTGCCCCCTGTGACTGTGTGTGCTGCCATTTGTTGGCATGTTACAAAACTAGTCTCAAAACTTTTTGATACCACCTCGTATGTGTTATCATATTGTGTTGTGTTGCCTAATGACATTGGTTGATAGAATTGAGAGTGAGAGAGAGAGAGAGAGAGAGAGAGAGAGAGTGTGTTTATTAAGCTGCTGCCTCTAATATTACCCCACAGAGAATAATAGTAAAAAATTAAATAGGCCTAATTTGAGTTCCATAACTATTTATTTTTTAAGTAATAGCCTATAATATGGAAAAACTCAGGAGGAGGAATGATGAGGAGAGATGCTGCTGAACTGAAGGTGATGGTGGAAGTGTGCTCCAGTTGACTGGACACCAAGTCCACCACAGTTATTACACATATACTGGTATATTCATTAATTTAATAGCTTCACAAGTTAATACAATATAAAGCCCATTGAACCCCTGCAAGATCTACTGTTTGGCATCTCTGGGATATTATTTTATTTATCATGATGCATGGGGTGCTTTTCTCCTATTGTGCGCGCCTGTGCATACTTTCTGTGTAAATTTGTTGGCTCGCACCTGCCATCCACAGCGGTCTCTCGTCTCCTCCTGTAGTGATATTTCCACACGACAAATGGATTCTAAACTACTTATGAAACCATTTCAAATTTTATTTGAAGCTTATTAGATTTCCTTCTAGCTATAATTTTAAAGACAGCAATAGCTTAACACACACACCCTATCTAAAGTCACAGTGTAATCACAAACCTGCTGTGCTGTTATTTAAAGCCTGTCCCTTCTCCCCATTTGTCATTTTTTCCCACTTCCATAATAATATTCCTATTCATAAGGACTCGCATTAGGTAAATATTGCGGTTATTTTACGCAATTTTGTGGCTTATCAGTGCAGCATAGTGACTTAGAGGTTAGCAATGTCGCTTTACTCTGGGTTCATGTCCCACATCAAGTCTGTGTGTGTGTGGAGTTTGCATGTTCTCCCCATGATTGGTGGGTTTCCTCCGGGTTCTCCGGTTTACTCCCACAGTTCAAAGACTCCCTATCCATGCAGAATAACACAGGTAAAGTCTGTACCATGAGATGGTTTTTTGTCTGTAAACCACAAAGAAAACAAAAGTGATCAACTTGTCACTGCTTGTCATATTTTTTATTTTCACCTTTTAGCAGTGAAACATAAAACCATGCAATCGGCTTCTATTGTCAGTAAGTACAACAGAAAAGTAGCTCCTCTACATCACTGTTTTTTCTTTCCTTTTAACATGGTCACATGATTTTATCAATAGAAATACCAGGAAAGGACGTATCTATGCTGCAAGAAAAACACCCATAGCACTGATGTAATATCTGCTGTAACGAAAGGAAATTGTTTAGAAATTGCTGGGCCAACAGAACAATCAGATCTAAGTGGCATTGCTGAAGTATAACACCAAAAAATCAATAAGCCCTATTATCAGTAATTACTGATGAGACTCTCTCACTCACTCACTCACTCACTCACTGTCTATACCGCTATCCTGTATACAGTGTTGCAGGGGGCATGGAGCCTATCCCAGGACACCTAGGGCATGAGGCGAGGTACACCATAATAGGTGTAATTGCCTGCCAATAGCTGTGTGCCAATCCATCGCAGGTCATACACATACACACACAATCATTCAAACACTATGTGCAATTTGCACACATACAGTACCCAAGGCGGGACTCAAACCCGGACCCTGGAGGTGCAAGGCGACAGTGCTAACCACTAAGCTGGCCCACTAGTTAGCTAGTAAGGCCAAAATTACTTTAACTAGTAAGCATTTTGGCCTAGTCAAGTATTTTAGGTATAATTAGTTAACCAGCATGTCCAGTCATCAAACATTGTTTGATATCAGCAATATCAAGTAAATACTCAAACAGCTTGCCATATTACTATTAGTGCTATTACTGATACTGCTACCAATATTAATACTAATATTATATGTATTGCTATTACTGGTTCTTTTAATAATATTGTTACTATTGCCACTGCTACTCCTACAGCAAAAACAGCATCTATTGCTATCACTATCATCATCATCATCATCATCATCATCATTATACTCCTTCTTGCTACTACAATAAGTACTAACTACCACCACCACCACCAATATACAACCCCTACTACTACTAATAATAATAATAATAATAATTATAATAAATAATAAATAATAATAATATATCCTTTTTAAAAGCAATAGTTCACCAATCTTAATAGGCTCTTTTTCCATTGTGCTGTTTGTTGTCTTGAAGGTCAGCGTACACACACACACACGCACACGCACACACAATTACATATGCACACAAACACCCAGGCGTGTTCCTGCCGTCTCATAGAAACACACAAGACCATTAGCATGCAAAACTTTCCCCTTGAAATGCCTGTTTCGCCCTTGACGGAGCTAATTAAGGGATTTATTAATTAGCAATGCTGAGCAGCAGATCGTTCGCACCACTGGGGTTTTCACGCTCGAGCCCGGGAGCGGCTGCGCCCTCACCATTTAATAATTAGCAAAACAGAACAAAAGTTTAAGTTACAGCAGGGGCCCTGATTAGCACTTTAGCCTGCGTACACACGGGCACATTTTATTTCTGCAATGATTTTCTTTAAGGATTCTAATCAGGTAGTGTTGCAGTAGTGTTAAAGAAGCTGAATGAATGTGGAGAGGAGCATGCTCGCTGAGACATGATTGCATTTTAGGGTAGATTTAAAAAATGTAAATTCATTACAAAAAAGCTTGCAAAATCCTGTTTATCAATCCGGATACAAAGACTTTATTCCTGAATTGTTATGTGGTATTCTTGAAAATCAATCCAATTACCCCTGGAAGGGTTCTGTCCTAGGTTTTTTTCTCTGAGTATGTGTAAATTTCCATTTAAGTAGACTCAGTAATGTTTTTTACAAACCAGTTTAATGAATGCTGTGCAAATGATTTATTTGATCTGAATCACTTAAAGGAAGTGACTCTAGAGAAAATCCATGCATTTTGTCATTTCTTTACAGTATATGCATAAGGCCTTACTATTATTGTTATTGTTGTGGGCGTGGCTAGATGAAAATCAAATACACCGTGAAAAAGCACCTGAAAATTTGTTGTAAATTCATAAGATCAGCCATGCTGATTTTTTCACGCTTTTTGTGAATTTGTATCTCAGTTTGGGCGGGAATTATACAGTATACATATTCTTTCTCATTGTTTATGCATACATTGATTAACATGAATCAACTGCACATGAAGGAGTGCATTCACAACACAGCTGATGCACCTTTAGCCACACCCATTACACAAAAAACTAAATCAAAGCCAAATTTTATAAAGAGAGCAGAATTTGTATTATTATTTTTGAATTATATATAATAATGTAATAATCTAGGTATTAGTCATTATGTGCTTTAAATAAACAGGTTTAAACAGTTAACTGTTTAAACAGTTAATATAAAAGCACAGCAACTCGTCGACGATTGCTTTGAGACTTAGAGATGCAAATTGAGTTTCACATCCATGACTCTCCTTATATGGGAATCTCGGGAGTAAAATGCAGAATAGGAACAATTTTCCCAGCGTGATAAATGAAGCCTGCCGTTCTGTCTGTGTAAATGTTTCCTAATGAAGAAATAATAATTAACCGCTCGTTCAAATGATAACGAGCAGCATCTTAATTACACCCACCACTCATTCTGACAGGATGAAGCTTTACTCAGATACAAAATGTACACTCATGCACTCACACACACGCACACACACACACACACACACACACACACATATATATATATAAGACTAAAGAGTAAGTAATCAGCTTTTTTAAGGAGTTTTATCTCACAGTAACATCGAAAGCTACTATCTGGTCTTATTATGGAGGGTGTTCAAATCAAAGTGGGACTTTAGAATGTCCAGAATAACTGAACACAGTTCTGAGAGTAAAAACTCCTTTTATTTTTTTGTAATAATATGAAAATAATCCTCTGCTACACTAATGCACATATCCAAGAGTTTCATTAGTGCTTGTAGGAAGCAAACCATTGCCATTCCATTCCAGATTCCAAGGCTTGTAAGAACAGATAAGAGAATCTTGTGGTCATTTTGAGGACAAATGACAGTTTAGCTGATCTAGCAGCATAGAACGTCTTAGTAACTGACAGAAGGTAGGTCTCTGTGGAATGTGCCACTTTACACCCAGATTGGTTAGATCCATTAAGGTTTTTCTGTGAGAAATAAAGAAACATTTGTTTGTAACCAGTCCTTTTAAAAATATTAGAAAGAATAGAGAGAAGGGTCAATCCAGCAGGGTTTCTTGAGGATGGGAAAAAACCCTTGTCTTCTTAAAAGCAGGAGGAACATGACCAGATGATTAATAGAATGGTTGATGATGGTTGTGATGAAGTGAAGCAGGTCTTGTGAGATGGAGCACTGTGGAAGGGATTGGGTCTAATGAACAGGTGGTGAAATGATGTGCTGAATCTCATCAGTTGCTAGGTTGAAAAATTCTGCTAAAGGAGGGGAGGGAAGGTGTTGAAGTTCTGCTGTATGGATTGGGTTGGGAGCAAACGTCTGGCAGATTGTTGCTATTTTCCCATCATGGAATATGGTGAAGTCATCAGGAGTTAGAGAGGATGGATCAGAAAGAACCAGTGAGTTCAACTTCAACTTTAACTTTTAAAATTGTCATTGTTATAAATAACAGAGTATAAATACCAACGAGATATCATTAGAGCATCTTCCTGGCACGTGATGTAATAAAGTATGTCTGTTGTGTGTGCAGCACCAATGCAAGTCCAGTTCACAGTTATTGCAAGAGTGATGTTCAATATGTAGGAATAGGTGGAGGCAAAGGCAGATAGGGAGGTAATTGCTCGTTCAACAGTCTCACAGCCGCTGGAAAGAGGCTGTAGGACAGTCTTGTGGTTCTGGCGTGTATGGACATATACCTTCTATCTCAGGGCAGTAACTGGAACAGGTGATGTGCAGGGTGATGCTGATAGGATGCACGTAGGATACTATGCACTCTTCAAAGGCAGCGTGTGGTGTAAATGGTGCTAACCTCCGGGAGACTGGTCCTGGTGATTTTCCCTGTTGCTTTCACCACCCGCTACAGTGCCTGTTGTTTCGCCTTAGTGTAGCTGGTAAACCAGACCAAAAGTTCATATGTCAGCACACTCTCTATAGCACAACAGTAAATGTCCACCAAAAGCTGATGAGAAAGGTTAGCCCTTCTTAATTTCCTCAGATAGAAGAAGTGCTGCTGGGCCTTTCCGATGGCAGAAGTAATATTATTGTCCCATGTTACAGTAGGTTCTCTGTTAGGCCAAGAAACTTGAAGCTGGTTGAGTAGTGAAGAGAAGATATTGTGGAGTTTGTCAGGATAATGTGCAGAAGCTTCCAGCAGGAGAATTTAGAGAGAAGAGCATGGTACGGGCCAAGATCTGCATCAAGTTGTGATTTCTTCCATCTTCTCTCTGCAGTTTTTAATTGCCTTGTGTTGTTGTGCAATACCTTGGTTAGAAGCCAGACAAGAAATCTCTTGACAAGAAATCGTCTTTGGTTTAGAAGACAGAGGGCATAGGAGGTCCATCGATGAGGAAAGAGAGGAGAGAAAAGTATTAGTGGCAATCTCTAGTGGTAAAGAGGCAAAAGAGTCTTGGTGTGGGAGGGGTGATCAGGTACAGGAAGACACAGAAGAAGGAGAGATAGATTAAAAGTTTTCAGTGGTTGGCTTTAGACAAGTTAGGAAGGGTGATGGTGAAGAATAGGAGGTAAGTATCAATACCATAAAGGTAGACTACCTGCTTAGTGATAAGTTTTCTGTTGATTTTCAAGGATTAGGTGTTCCACTCACTCAGCGTTCAAAGGAACAATTGCAGTGGGCTCCGAGCCACCTCGGCCATGATCGTATACATGGCTGCCTTTAAAATGTTTACATTATTCAAAGGTTTTAAGAGTCTCATTCACCTGAAATAACATCAAAAGTCCCGGTTTGACTAGAACACCCCTTGTAGTTTGGAGGGTGAGATATAATTAAGAAAGGTTGGTGAGAGAATGAATGTTTGTATCTATTAAAATGTAAGTAATAACATAAGCATACTTGCTTCCTGAGCGCTACACATTGTTAACTGTAACCATAAACAGATAAAATACGCTGTGTTATTTTTAAATAATGAATTGTCATGGATGAATCGTACTAGAAAAAAAAAATTTTCTCTTGAAGATGGTTAGTTCTTTGTCCTTCATGGACCCACAACCTGAAAGATTAAGAGACAGAATAAAAGAAAAGAAGTAAAAAAAAATACAACAAAATAAATAAATAAATGAGAAAGCCAGAGAGAGATGTCTTTTGAGAGGGATATAAATAATACAGAACAAAGGCATAGTTTGAAGACGATGCCACACAGTGTCAGGATGCAGCATATCCTTGAAGATTTGCTAAAAGTCATCTGCGTTTCCTGACAGACACACACACACACACGTACAAACTTGCTGAGGGACACATCGGCACTCCTGCAGAGATGCCTCGCCTGCCTTCATGTTTGTGAATCATCACCCTGTGCTTTCCCACCGGTGGGAAAAAAATAAAGAATAAAAATCTCCCCAATTTCCCACATGACAGGAAGAAACAGTGCTGGAGGCGTGTTTGTGAAGCACACATGTGCTTTATGTTTCAGATCCAGGGTCCTAAAGAGTGAAAGAGTGAAAGTGAACAGAAACGTAAGAGCCTAAAGAGGCTCATGCCTTACACGCTTATCCACAGAAGGAGGGTGCCGATAATTATGATGCATGTTGTCTGATTTCAGAAAACTATAGGAAAATGTAAATTGGGAGAGCCAGAAGGAAACACAGACATGAGGGCTCCCTGAGATGTTAAGTGACCAATCACTTCACCGTTAACAAACCTGAGTGATCAATGAGAGTGAGGAAGACAGCATCTAAACATACCAGTTTATATAGTCTATATATATCTAAATATACCGGTTTATATATTATAATACTCTACGTCCATGAGTCCCCCAGATCTGCTCCTTTACCTAAGGCAAATCTATTTACAAAAATGCTTGGCAAAATAAATAGGTTTTTAGCCTAGACTTAAACACTGAGACTGTGTCTGAGTCCCGAACATTAATTGGAAGACTATTCC
>JAQMYL010000012.1:3355540-3379838 GCA_030014365.1 Clarias pachynema | reverse complement strand
ATAAATTTAAATAAAACAAACACAACAACAGATTCAACAGATCCATATTACATAACAAATGTGATATGGCTCTTACAGTAACGTTAGTTAAAAGTGTACTCTTTGTCATTACAGTTGTGTCTATAAAGAGGAAATGAAGCTGTAGTGAAGAGACATCAGGGGCAATGGGATGTAATATTGCCTAATAAGTGGACATGAGGCTATAAACAACTTAGATGTTTACAAGTGATCTCAGCTTTGGGGTTTCTAAAAATATCAGAAACAAGGTCACAGAGCGAATTGGATAAAATGAATTGAATAGAAAATTTATATTTTCAGATGTAGCACATGATGTATCTCACCACCTGAAATGCCACATTGTTGAGATTATTTAAGATTAGACTTATGTGACAAGGTAATTCGATTTTACTACTACTGTACAGAATGACTGACAGAAATCATAATTAGCAAGATGATTTTTGGTTGAATCTTTTTGTAGTTAGCTAAAATCTAGCATGGCAATTAAACAGGCCACTTCATTAGTTATACCTCGCTAGTACTACTGTATGTTCGCCGCTTTTTGTCTTGAGAACTGCCTTAATTTTTCATGCCATGGATTCAACAAGTTGCTGGAAACATTCTTTAGAGATTTTGGTCCATATTGACATTAGGGCATTACGCAGTTGCGCAGATTTATCGACTGCATATCCATGATGTAAATTTCCTGTTTCCACCACAACCCAAAGTGCTCTTTTGGATTGAGATCTGGTGACTGTGCAGGCCATGTGAGTACCTCATTGTCATTTTCAAGAAACCAGTGTAAGATCATTTTGGCTTTGTGACATGACGCGTTATCCTGAGGTCATAAAGGGATGGATGTGGTCAGCAACAATACTCATTTAAACCATTATCAATTGGTACTAAGGGGCCCAAAATATACCAAGAAAATCTCCCCCACACCATTGCACCACCAACACCAGCCTGAACCGCTGATACAACGCAGGATGGATCCATGCTTTCATGTAGTTACGACAAGTTCTGACAGACCATCCGAATATTGCAGCAGAAATTGAGACTCATCAGACCAGGCGACGTCTTCTATTGTCTATCTTCTATTGTTCAATTTTGTTGAGCCCATGCAAATTGCAGGCTTAGTTTCCTATTCTTAGCTGTCAGGAGCGGCACCTGGTGTGGTCTTCTGCTGCTGTAGCCCATCTGCTTCAAGGTCTGACAGGATGTTTTCTCTTTTTAGACCATTTTCTCTAAAATTTGAAAATCCCAGTGGATCAGAAGTCTCTGAAATATTCAGACCAGCACCAACAACCATGCCACTTTCAAAGTCATTTTTAGTCACCTTTCTTCCTCATGCTGATCCTCAGTTTGAGCCTCAGCAGATCATCTTGACCACGTCTACAGTACATGCATGTAATTCACTGATTAGATATTTGCTCACTGATAATGGGCAGTAAGAGTGAATACTGAACTTTAAGAGTTAAAGGACAGCACACTAGTCGGCTGGAAAGGTTAAAGCATGTATAAATTCTTTAAACACAATTAAGCATAAGATTGTGGACCTAAGCTGGTGGATTTGTCTGTGAGAAGGTTTTCATTATCTCATTTCCTATGACTGTCAGGTTATAAGGTGCTATCATTAGAAATGTCTGAGTTTTGTAAGGTTAGATTTTTCACTGTTTAGGGTCAGGCCATGTTCAGCAAGGTGAGGGTAGGACACAAGTGTGAGTCACCAAAACTCAGGAAAGTATTCATTACACAATAGTGAAACAACCAATGATGATACATGGAAGGAGATAATTTTGAGAAGTTAGAGTTTGGTTGGGGTGAAAATGTATTTCCTGATTATAGCATTGTTTACAACTTTAAATACTTAATTATATTTGCTTTATTATATTTGCTTAAAGCATTACCAGAACATTCAGTTTTAACAATTCATCCACTAGGCTGTGCGATTGAAATGATTATGAAGGTTAATTGCTTGATTCTCCAGGGAGTCATCAAAGGTTTTCTACTTTAAAAGGCATTTAAAGCCATATTATTTTGCTTACAGATACTAGTGTATATAGTCCTTTCTTTTCAATGCCCTGACTATCTTGAAATTTTAAGCAGATTTTATATATATATATAAAAGTTAGGAACACCAGGACTCTTCCTAGAGCAGGCCACCCGGAAGAACCTTCCAGAAGAAAAAAACATTTTGTAGCATCATACTCAAAAAGACTTGAGGCTGTACCAAAGGTGATTAAAAAAAGTGTTTCTCATGGTCTGAGTGTCCTTCAGGTACCTTTTGGCATACTCCAGTTGCTTGTCATGTGCCTTTTACTGAAGAGTGACTTCTGTCGGGCCACTCTACCATGCAGGCCTGATTGGTGGAATGCTGCAGAGATGGTTGTTCTTCTGGTACATGCAGTCTATGTCAGGGGTTTATTCAAAGGTCCAGATCTGATTTCTATTCAAGGTCAAAGTTGCAAAATAGCTGGTGTTAAGCAAATTATTTTATTAAACTTGCTAATAACTTTCAAGCATGGTACATTCATGTTGAAGGCAGTCTGAGACAAAATAAATTTAAGCCTAGTAGGAAAAAATGCTATTGTTTGACTGAAATCAGATGCTTAAACCAAAGCAACACTACATTTAAAGCAACTTACATAAGTGACAGAAAGATTTCAAACTTGCAAGTCAGTGCAAAAGAAATGGCACTATCTGCCTGTAAATTGTTGAATGTAACCCTAAACAGCTCCAACTTTCAACAACATCATCTTCTTTTTGAGTCATTACGTGATGCCCTATCAGACAGGAAGGCTCTTAAAACATCTATGTTTTACACATTGTGGTCTGTTACCTTCTCCAAGGGAGATAAATACACAAGAGATCAAGGTAACTGGTAGAAATTTGGTGAGGGGGATACGGGTGGGATTAGGATGGAATAATCTTTCATATGAATGAGGTCATGCAAATTTCTTGTCTCCAGGCAAAGGAACAAGCTCTCCCAAAGTAAACTTTAACTATCTTTCTGAGAATATTTGTTTAATAGTTTCCATGTATTTGCATAGCCAAGAATTTGATACTCAAATTAAGGTGCTGAAGAACATTTGATTTTATTATTGTCTCTACATTCAACACCCCTAGTTATACCCCTAGTCACCAGAGGGTTAATCAAGCTTTAATTTGTCAAATCTGATCATTGGGAAGGGTCTGTTTAAAAATTATTTAGTTAAACTTACAACCAATGGTCTAAAATCTATTTATTCCTCTGAAATATACTACAGCTTTAGTTATAAAATACAAACTGTTTGCATGTCCACTTCTTCTATTAGACTGGATTAAGGAATAGAAGTCTGCCAGAGAAAATGTACAAGACATGACATTTAACTATACAACAGTTAGTTTTGAGCTAATAATCGGAAGCATTTTGTGCCGTCTTTTTTTTTACTGTCAATGGTGATAATCGACAGTAAAAGCATTGGGACATTTAACTTTATGTATCACTGTGCATTCCAGTTGTTCTACAGTGGTTAATTACACTACCTGTCGGTCACAGCATGGGTGAAAGTGGGTCTGTACAGTCCACAGTACTGAGGGCAGAGCATCTGCCTACCAAAACCTACATTCACAACCAGTCACAGAAGCACTTTCAGCAAGAAAACACATCAGATAAGTCATTCTAAATTGCCCCAATGTTGATGTTCTTTAAGTCTAAGGTGAGTTGCAAAGCTAACTAGCTTCTAACACAAGGCTGAATCACAAATCCCTCTCTAACCCCTAATCAAGGGCACTCCTTAATGTTATGATCAAGTTGAACAAGGTTGTACACCCTAGTACACCCACTTTTCATTTAATACCATCTGGTATTTAACCCAGAAGTCTGGAAGTGAACAGAGCTGATATTCTAAAGGTGAATAAGTGGAAATATAAAGTAAATCTCGTAAGTTTCCCAGGACTGTCCACCACCTCCATGGTTTATTCGCCTCTCCTTTTGGCTACATAGTATCAATAAAAAAATTTAACTACTTTCACCAATTAATTATATTAAGTTTCTGTCACCAACTCTGCCAGTCATGGCTGGCTAGTTCCGCCAAGTGCGAAAAGATATGTGTCGACAAAGCAAAATGTTGTTTGTTATTAATCTTTTTCACAGTGGAACATCCGTTCTGCACACAACTTCAGCACAGGTTTTATACCGAATGCCCTTTCTGACATAACCCACTCATTTTATCCTGGTTTGAGACTGGTACTGCATACAGTGGCTGGGGTTTTTGCACTGGAGGAGAATTGATCATGGTTGATTCAAGATGGCACCGGTGAGGTTGACTGCCATCACGACTGCTCCGACCACCTATCCTTTGTTTTTGATCTTTAAGGTAGTTTTCAGCATTTTAAAACCAGTCAAATCACCACCATTGAGTACAGTAGGTATGATAGAGAAACTCTTGTTTCTATTGGTATACAAGTATAAGCATTTCACTGCATATCGTACTGTGTATGACTGTGTATGTGACAAATAAAATTTGAATTTGATTTGACTTTCCACAAGGCAGACGAGAAACCTACCCCTGCCGTGTTGGCAGAGCAAAATAAGCCGAGAGCGACAGTGGCAAGGAAAAACTCCCTGAGATGGTAATAGGAAGAAACCTTGAGAGGAACCAGACTCAACAGGGAACCCATCCTCATTTGGGTGAACAGATAGCAGGAGATGATCTGCATTTATTTATTAACAGTGTGACCTCAAGTGTGATATTGCTTAAAAAAATCAACAACAAATATTATGCATCATGTTAGTGCTGTTAGAGACTTTTTAGTACTTGAAAAACAAGGTGACCTCTCCGGTTCTGAAAAATGAGGCCAAAACACAAGTGCTAAAATGTGATGTTCCTTAAATGACCACTACATTAATATTGAAAAGTCCAGATATGATTTCTATTCAAGGTCAAAGGTCCAAAACAGTTAGTGAAAAGCAAATTACTTTTATTAAACTTGCTTATAACTTTCAAACGAGGTACATTTATATTTAAGAAGGTCTGTGATAAAATAAATTAAAGCCTCGTGGAAAAATGCCACTGCTGTAATCAGTTGCTTAAACCAAATCAAATCCAAAGTTAAGCAACTTGCATTAGTGTCAAAAAGAATTTTTTAAAAAATTAACCACAATTTTAAAAAACCTTATTCAACTGATTTTCATACCTAAACAAAGAATATAGGCATGTTTGCAAAATGATTTTGAAGTCAAATCTGAAGTAAATCTGGAGTAAAATCTGAAGTAAAATCTCAGTAATTCTGAAATAAAATATGAAATAAATCCCTGGCCAGGTTGGTTTATTTGTGGACAACATGGAAACATGCCATATTCGGGTGCATCCCATCCTTCAGGTAGGAAGAAAGAACTGAGAATTTTACCAGCCGATCCAGGAGGACCGAAAGAGCAAAGCTGATTGGTTGTGCCATTCTGAAAACTTGGGATTTTTCATCTTAACTTAAATTGATCATTCAAAAGATATGACATGTGAATGGCCCACACAGAGACTGTGAACTACACAGCAGTCTAGTCTGAGAAATTGCACAGTCTGCTACCTAAACCTTGGCGTGAATAAAGGTGTGGTGGCTAGACGGAGTCATTTGCATATTTGGATCAGGAAATCCTCACCACACAGGTGACATAATAAACACTGACAGAAGACACAGAAGTTTAGCTTTTCTGTTCACGCCAGACAGAATATGAAAGCCTGTTAGCTGTTAGCTACCTCGCTATCTCCAAATAAACTACAAAACTAACAATTTATTGATAACTATAGCAAGTTTTTATTTCAAGGTTGGAAACATACACTTTATTACACTGTATTAGTGCATTCCTAATTTGTGGTGTAGGCTGGGACCGGAACGACTGGCCCCACAGTCTGAATCCAGACCGGAGTTTGGACATTGAGAAACTCAAAAAAAAAAAAAAAAAAAACTGTAAGAAATAGCTGCTTGAGATGAATCCGACAGTAAACACGATTGATGTTGAATCAGATTGAAACAAATCAAACTAATTAATTTTGAAAGTCTGCCTGTGATTCATAGCTCTAGTTCCAGATTTACTCTGCTGTGAACTCTGTTTCAGAATGAGGACACGGGAGGCAGGGGATGGACAAAAGTTGTCCCAGACCACACACAGGTATACACAATCACCCTTTACCCACTCATTCTCTGTAATTTACTAACCTCTGGTGCTTTGCCATGCCCTCTACTACCACACCCATATTCATTCTACCAAGGTGACAGGGAACTGCTAATTTTCTATCTAAATGTAGGGAGGTGTTATTGTGCTGTACATGACCTGTATACAGCAAATAACATTTGAATTAAATTAGATTTTCAAATAAATTTCAAATACCTTGTTACAGTCAATTCTTCAGATCAGTTTCTGTGACACAGATTGTCCAGCATCCCTGAAAACCTTTACTCTTTAGTTTTTACCTGCATTTAGCCAATGCTCAATTGCATCTGAACAAATTTAACATGAGGAATAGTTGTACATTTTGTGACTTAGGAAAGCATGGACAGGGCTGACCCACAAGACACAAGATTTGTGATCTTTAATCCTCATTCTAAGTGCTCAACACATCTGTGTTTTAATCATCTGTAAACTGTTTTTAATTAAATGTACTGATGATTGTTCAGGTCTTTATCTTATCAGTCAAATATTAGCAGAAGCCATGTTACACTGTCATCCTTCCAAAAATTTGAAAATGGCAGGTCTGAGCTGACAGATCTGTCTTCATTTGGCTTCATATCAAGAACATCAGCAATATTTATGTCGGTCCTTCATAACTCAACTGTACAGTAAATTAGAAGAGAGAGATTAGATCCTGCCGGCTCTCTACCTTCTTCTTAAATGTCAGGTTATTTGACAGTGTTTCATCTCTTAGTCTAAACACCATGCAAATGACTTTACCACATCGTACACCTGCACAGAAGAGTCATGTGACCTGAAGTGTTGGAGTGAGTGCTGAAATATTGAGGAACGTCTCAGCGATGAAGGCCCTCAGGTAAGTCTTTAAGAAAAAAACATGATTCACTTTGCAGTAAAAAAAAAAAAAAAGGATGGTTGTCCCAGACCACACACACGGGTATACACAATCACTCTTACCCACTCGTTCTCCACCATACCTGTGTTCACACTTCCAAGTGATAAGCAATTTTCTCTGAGATGTGATTGAGTAAGTTCCATCATTGTGCAATCAACCTGCCTAAGACCCAAATACCCCTCCAATGGCTGCTCTTTTGACTTTAGTGTCCAACCTGCAGTCTTTGATCTTTGTCAAGTATGGCACAACTTGCCCATTCCCTACCCCTTCGTTAGTGACAAACTGCCATTCCTCAAACTGTTCTCTCATTGTCTCCCTCCCTCCTGATCACTCTTACTCACGAACCCCTACAGTTTCTCTCTATGAAATGCATCTCATTGTGTCCTCTCAAGGTTTGTTGGTGGAATACACCAGCGAGAAATTGTGGAAAGATTTTTAAAAGTTTGCTGATTTCATCAAAAAGATGATTTGCAAATTATACCCCACATGCCCGTGACAGACAAGTGGGCAAGGTGCACCTGTCAGCTGCCTTTACAGGGATTTAAATTTACATTTAGGAATTTGGCATACACTCTTATCCAGAATGACTTACAAAAAGTGCTTTGAAGTTTCTGTCATTGGATAGATACTTACACTGGGTTACTAGGTTACTAACTAAGTGCCATCACTCAAACACAGTTGGGGGATTTTTTATTTATTTATTTTTTAATGGGGGAGAGTGGAGATTAGTTCAAGTACTGAAGAAACAAATACGTCTTGAGTCGTTTAAAAATCCAGAAAAAAGTCTGGATGAATATCTTCCTTGATCCCTGAGAGATGGTGGGACCAGGCGAGCAGTGCTGGAGGATCAGAGGGAACGTGATGCAGTGCGTGGTGTGATTAGAGCTGAGAGGTAAGTGGGTGCTGTGCCATTTTTAGCATTGTAGGCAAGCATCAGGGTTTTGAATTTGATGCGGGCAGCTACAGGAAGCCAGTGCAGGGAGCGTAGAAGTTGGGTGGTGTGGAAAACTTGGGAAGGTTGAAAACATGATGTGCTAGTTGATTTCTGAATCAGCTGATGGACGAATGGTGGACAGAGACAGACCTGCCAGGAGTGAGTTGCAGTAGTCCAGTCTTGAAATAACAAAGGACTGAACAAGCACCTGAGTAGCCTGTGAAGAAAGAAATGGGTGGATTCTTCTGATGTTGTAAAGAAGAAATCAACAAGAGCGAGTAAGTTTAGCAATGTGTGGGGAAAATGACAGATGATTGTTGACAGTTACCCCAAGATTGTGGGCAGTGGCTGAAGGAGTGATCTGATTGTTGTCCAAGGAGAACACAAGGTTTTAACCGGGGGATGAGTTGCCTGGGATGAACAGCAGTTCAGTTTTAATCAGAACTGCCATCCAGGATGAGATATCTGCCAGACATGCTGAGATCCAGGTGAAAACTTGAATGTCTGGGGGGAAGAAAGGAGAAAATAGGTTGCGTATCATCTGCATAACAATCGTATAAAAATCCATGCGATGATATGACCTTACCAAGATAGAGGGAGAACAGAAGAGGACCAAGTATTAAACCCTGTGGGACACCAGTAGAGAGTCTGCATTGGGCAGATGTGGATCCGCTCCATTTCAACCTATCTTTTAGGTAGGAAACAAACCATGCCCATTGCCACGCTGTTCCACAGATTCACTGTGATTCTGTCTAATCAGCAGCTGACAGGTCCAGGAGGATCAGGACGATACTTTAGCTGATCTAGCAGCCTGGATTTTCTCAGTGACTGACAGAAGGACAGACCCTGTGAAATGTGCCACTTTAAATCTAAAAATTTAAAAATTAAGGTTGTTCTGTGAGATATCTGGTTAAACACTCCTTTCAAGAATTTTGGAAATAAAAGAGAGAAGCGATACGAAGCAATAGTTGCTGACGTCTGCTTGATCCAGGCAGGGTTTCTTGAGGATGGGAATAACCCTTGCCTCCTTAAAAGCAGCAGGAACATGAACAGATGATATGGAATGGTTGATGATGGTTGTGATGAGAGGAAGGAGGTCTTGTGAGATTGCCTGGAGCATTGTGGAAGGGATTGGATCTAATGAACGGGTGGTGGGATTGGATGACGAGATGATATGCTGAATCACATCAGTTGACAGGCATGAAACCAAAGCCTAAATACAATGTACAAATACATCACTTCCTGTGAATAGTAAGTAAGTACAGCATGGAAAAGTGATTTATTTATTTATTTAACCTCAAATTTATTGTTTGATTTATTGTCATAATTGTAGCCTTTTGTTTTTAGCTATATCATTCCTGAAATCTCAGCTTCATTCATGTTATATTTTGATAAATAAATAGCTTGTTGTTGTTGTTGTTCTTGCTGTTGTCATGGTGACAAATCTGCATCCTGGCCTCTTTAAAGTCAAACAGAGAGTTTTGATTGGCACCCCTTCATGCCTCAAGCCAAATGTATCAGTTCTGCTTTAATCACTGTTTAAAAAGAGATTTAAGATGTTGTTATTTCATCCAGGACGTCTTATACACTAATTATACACGCTGCCATATAAACCGCAGTAATGTGTATTTAACTGACGTTCCGTCCTGCATGAAGTCAGAGTCATTAGCGGCACTGCTGCACTATTTCAATCACACACACACACACACACACACACTTGTCTAATCAGTATTCTGTTCAGCTCACATTGTTTGACCTTCATGCAATGTTGTGCTTAATATGCAAACTCATTTCCCTATTTATTTATTTATTTATTACTTTCTGCTTTTTCTCAGGTGAAAAAGATCATAATTTGACTTTTTAAATGTTCATATTCTAAACATTTAAACTGCAAGTGCCTTTTAATTTCCACAGCAAACTGTGACTGCTTTTATTGTGTTTGTGTGTGAGCGAGAGAGAGAGAGAGAGACCATTTTCACATTTGGACTTAAATGTCAATTTAAAGTTCAGGAAATATTGAGTCTGAGGATCGACAATACACACACACACACACACACACACACACACACACACACACACACACATACACACCCAGACAAATTCACACTACAAGTGTGTACAATGTGTAGACACAGAATAATCCACTGAACCTCACTGTGGGCGTGTCCTAAACCACTTATCCTGTTTGCCATACAGTCCATATTAAATTAGGTGTGTCCTGAACCACAAACACAATTTACAATATAGTCAATATTAAAGAAGGTGCCACCTAAACCACTCATCCTGTTCACAAATTAAAGTATTAAAGTACTCATTCTGTTTGTATTCTGTATATAGTCCATATTTAAGTGGCAATGTTCTAAACCACAGACGCTATTCACCATATAGTCCATGTGATTTTCTTAAGTGTGTTTTGGAAAGCAGCCCTTGCCTCTTTTGCCTTGTTATTCACACCCTCAGGTACCTCTTTTAGTTTCTTTGTACCATGATGGAGTGCACTTCTTTCTCACCTCTTCTGTTTCTCTTTCTCACCTCTTTCTTTAAGCTCCCTCACAGTGTTATTCCCTTCTTCCTCTTTCTTCTCTCATTTTTCACTTTGTAGTTAATCTAACCGGATGGACGTGTGATCCTGCAGTGGCTCCCTGAGGCAGAGCCCCTCTTCTGTTCCTCCCTCGACCATTCACGCTGTCTAAACTCGCTTTTAATACAATCCAGGGCCCTCGGTGGCCGTCTGACTCGTGTCCTCAGCACAGCTTCTTTCTCCCCCTCGCCGTCTTTATTATGTCTGTCTCCACAGGCAGGAACGAATCCTAATTATCACTGTTCTTAAAAGAGCACATAGAGGTCAGGACTGAACCTTCTTTCGTTAGTATGAACTCCATTTGATACAGTGATGATTACCATATTGTCCATTTCGACTTGAGTCATTAATGATGTGTCAGAAAAACAGACGCTTCAAATCAGATCCTTTATAGAGAATCAATTCATATTAAGTATAAGAATCGTTTTCATCTTCCTTCGTTCCGTGGGGACAAGCTCCTGTTCCTTATTTATTTCCTTTCTACAAGAGTAATTATAAATATATTTTTATTAATGAATAAATCTCACTAAGTTTTGTTAATTGATCATTCACTATTATTATCATAAATAATTATTATCTGTAAAGTTAATCATTAAAATTCCTATAATGTCATCTCCTGGAACATCAAAACAATAAATATATATATATATTCTACACAGTTTTTAAGGTGTTTTGTTAAAAAAAAAAATGTGAAAAGTTACTACTTTAATAAAAGCTGCTCAGTGTTTACTTGTAAACATATGAATTCTCATAGAAACCATTAAAGAATTAATTAGATCCTGTTAAAAACTTATTGCATATTTTACTAATGCTATCTAAGAAAACACATTTTCAAGGGGTTCCTACAGTAGTATACAGTAGTTAAGGGTTCCTGACTTTCTAATCAGGATCCATGAAATCCATTTATGGTGGCTTAGTGGTTAGCACTGTCGCCTTGCACCTCCAGGGTCCGAGTTCGATTACCGCCTTGGGTCTGTGTGCATGGAGGTTGTATGTTCTCCCCATACTTGGTGGGTTTCCTCCGCGTTTCCTCCCACAGTCCAAAGATGTGCAGGTTAGGCTAATTGGAATAATTCTATCTAAAACTGTTAAAGGTACCATGATATACTCCTTTTTAACAAGTTTGCAGAAGACTCAGAGATCCTCAAAGCTTGTTTGTTAATGTTCCTGCTAAAGCACCATTCATGGATCTGGCATCACATCTTTATTTCTTTCTTGCTTGCTTGCTTGCTTGCTTGCTTCCTTCCTTCCTATCTTTCTTTAACCCCTGTTCTGAACACAGTGTTTCAGTGTCTGTAGTGTTAAACGCAGATGAGCTTCTGTAGGGGATGCTGCTTTGAGGAAGTCCTTGTAATGATTGCATCATGCTATGGTATAATGAAGTTGGCTAAAAAAGCCAAGTTAAAACAATTCAAAGATCCCTAATTTACACTTTAAAAGCTCCACACAAGTTCCCTGGTCCATTCTGACTGCTCCTCAAAATGACCTGTGTGACGATTTATCTTGCTTGAGTATGCAATACAAACTAGGTTTAGCCAAATTCCCAACACAACAAGTTCAACTTGATTGTCAGAGATGAGATGGGAGCGTCGCAGGCGCTGCGTAATCACAGAGAATACAAAGACAGACCTACAGTATGACAATACAAGGGCCAAACCAGTAACGAGAACAGATGCAAAACCAGGCGCTGAGAAGCAAAGTGTGAAACATGCACAAAGTCAAAATACACCTAAGGAGGTCCACAGAGATGTGCCGCTAGGGGATAACCCTGACAGTGATAAACAAGCAGAAAAAATTGTTTTATAATAGCAACACCTTTGAATTTGAGTCACGGTCAGTTGGAATCCGCTACAAATCCTGTGTTAAAGTTTCCCTCGTTGAGATAATAGTCTGATGTGGCCCAAGTAGCATAAACATACAAGACCTTCGAGATACCTGTCAGAGCATTTCCACTTTAAAACAAAAAAAAACATCCACTTTATCTTTACTTTCTCCAAGGATGGGGTTAAAAAGAGACAATAGAGTGTTTTTTTTTGTTTGTT
Organism: Clarias pachynema; assembly: GCA_030014365.1. NCBI lineage: Eukaryota > Metazoa > Chordata > Actinopteri > Siluriformes > Clariidae > Clarias > Clarias pachynema. The sequence goes on along the minus strand of JAQMYL010000012.1, from coordinate 3,367,223 downwards.
CTTTGCTCTTAGCTGTGTGACATCCTAGGATTTGCACAGGAAAGTCACAATGGAGGATTACGAAGCAGTTTGTCAAGATCTCCTGAACATGCCTGGCACTAAGTTGGAGGAGGGTCAAATTACTGCAAATTACTTCTTTTTGTTTATTTGTTTCCCCTTATGACATACATTGGAGACTGAAAAATAATCAAAAAGTGACTTTCAAATTTCCAAAGAACCCTGAAAAGTTCCAAACACATTGTTCCATAATCTACAACTTTTAAACGCTATAGCCTTAGAAAAAAAGTTTTTTAGGGGTTCTTCAAGGAAGTTACGGGAATTTGTAAGGATATGACCAAGAGGAACAGCTAAAGAACCTTTAACAGTCCTAGATTTAAGCTGACTCTTACATCTTTAGTAGTATGTTTAAGCAGAAGTATACAAGAGCTAAGTTTGTTAGGTTTTAAGTTGGATGAAAAGAAGAAGAATTATTGCTTGCTATGGCCACCATGCTTCAATACACTTACCAGATGAGCCCAAACTGGTAAAAGGACAAATAAACACACACACACACACACACACACACACACGCATGATCTATCTATCTATCTAAATTCATTTGTTTATTATCAGCAAAAGAGCATATTTAAGCTTTTGGCCCAGTGCCCTATGTCATGTACATCAAAAGAACCAGTTATTAACATATAAGTTATAGAGAGACCTGGAGGCAGAGAGTCAATAGGAAATATATTAGAATTTTCTGGTTAAGCAAATGGGTTCCAGCATGCACAAGATATTCATATGAACATTCGTCTAAACATGAGCTATGGGAAATATTACCGGATAAGGAACCAGGAAGCACAATGAGGGGGTTGTTTTATGGGCATAGAGGCATGGGAAAGTGTGGATCATATTGTAAAACCTTCCAGAAACTCAATTCAATCAAATTTCGGTACAAACGGAGCAACATTTTGGCTGAAAAATGCAATGTTCCATATGCAATATACCCTTAAGTGTTCTACAATCTTTTTTTTTTTTTTTTTTTTTTTTTTTTTTTACAAAAGGTTACTTTTATATTTAGGGTTGATTTAGTGATTTGTTCTGTTGAAAACCCTTTGAGATAAACCTTTATCAGTTAGAAAAACGTTCTGTAGCAGGGTACTATATGGAACCTTTAATGGAGACAACCAAAGAGTCAGTAATGGTTCTCGGTTTGATCTGACTCTTTAGGATGTTTGGTTCAATGATTGCATCTGAAATAATCCAAACAAGCACTCAGTGACTCCTCAGACCTGGTGTGTGCGTGTGTGTGTGTGTGTGCGTGTGTGTGCGTGTGTAGGTGTGTGTGTGGGGAGGCTTAAAGCCCTACATTCATCCCAGCATGCTCTCTGATGCTATCGGCTGCTATCGATGGCTTATGAAGCAGCAGCGGGTGTTAGGTCAAGCACAATACGAGAAGCACTGAAAGCGGTGGCGTTTCAGCCGAGAGAACACTGCGGCTGGGTTTTAATAAGAACACGAGAAGCAGAACAGCATCATGGGTAGGGGGAGGGTGAAGTGGGGGGAGGGGGGGCAACGATCCAGTGATTCCTCTACATGACCTTGACTTGGGAATGGAAGGATATAACCAGAGGGCTGCAGGCTGCATGCTGAGAGACATTGATATTTGGCACACACACACACACACACACACACACACACACACACACACACACACACACACACACACACAAACAAAATACAACACACACACTCACTTTATCTAAGAGTACAGATAGGAGACATAGATGTGGTGTTTTTCAGGCAGGCACTCTTATCTTTTATGAATTTCTCCTTTCTCTCTTCTCCGTCTCTCTCACGTTCACATTCGTCTCTTCATCCATCACTCTCCGCCACCTACTGCTTCCTCCTGCTTTATTTATGTCTCTGCAATTTTCTGTCACTTTCCTGAGTTCTGTTGTTCTTCTCGCTGTTTTTTCAGCTTTCTAATATATTACAACATGCTGAAGTCGTAGTAGTTATGTCTTAGCTTCCGGTTAACTCATGCTGTTAATTAGTTAATGAAAATAAAATCAACCCGGTTCATCGATGTGATGTAATATAATGCTCAGAATTGTTGTGTATGAGTGTGTTATGTTGTGTATATATAGGTGATAATTTCCAACTCCTTGCAATTATTAGTAATATGTCTTTAATTTTTATATGATTTGTATTTTAAATAGCGCACATTGATTTCTGGCTTCATGTAATCGAATGAATCTCGCAGTCAGTCTGATTTGTGAGAGAAAGCAGCACCAGCACCAGCAGTGCCGTGAGGTTCTCATAACCGGGAGGAAAAATCAATTGAAAGTAAATAACAGTGAGCTGTAAACATTTCGGGGGAGAAACAAACAGCATCAGTTCACACTGACAAGATGTGTGGGGTCTGTTGTTTTTGTTGTCATCCCTATTTTGTTGTAGTTGTTATGAGAGTTGTTGTTGATGTTGATGATGGTTTTGATGTTTTTCTGTAGTAGAAGTAGAAGAAGTTATTGTATGTTTTTGCTGTGGTTGGTTTTGTTGTTGTTTGTAGATGTTGTCACTATTGTTGCTGATGATGTGGTTGACGATGCAATTGATGAACTTCTTTTCTGGTTGTTGCTGCAGTAGTAGTAGGTGCTTTCCTGTTGTAGTTATTGTCACTGCTGTTGTTATTATTGTTGATGATGATGATGACGGTGATATAGGCGATGTATTTACTTTCCTTGTTATTTTAGCTGTATTAATAGTTGTTGCTGTATTTATTTTCTTGTCATTGTTGTTGATGATGATGATGATGATGATGTAGTTCAGTTGAATTAAATAAAATTTTATTTGTATAGCGCTTTCAACAAGTGACACTGTCACAAAGCAGCTTCACACAATCAAAAGAATTATTTAATGTAGTTAATTTCCCTTGTGTTGTTGCCGCAGCAGTAGTAGTTACTGTTGTCGTTGCTGTAATTGTTATTGTTGTGCTACTCATGTTTTTTTTTTCCCTGTTGTTGATGTTGTTGCTGCTGCTGAAAACTAATACCCTGCTTACGAATTATGTTGCCCTGAGTAAGCTTGTAAAGAAAAAATAGCAGTGGGCCTAAGACCGAACCCTGTGGAACACCAAACTTTACTTGAGAACATGCAGAATAGTCACCATTTAAATCTATAAACCGATCAGTCAAATAAGATCTCAGCCAGGAGAGGGCCGTTCCCTTAATCCCTACTACATTTTCTAGTCTGTGAAGGAGAATACTATGATCAATGGTGTCAAAAGCTGCACTGAGGTCGAGTAACACATGTATAGTGACACAACCCTGATCAGAGGCCAATAGGAGGTCATTTACTACTTTAACAGGTGCTGGCTCTGTGCTTTGATGAGGCCTAAATCCTGACTGATACAGTTTGTTTATGCTATTTCTATGTGGATATGAACATAGCTGCTGCGCTACTACCTTTTCTATGATCTTGGAGATAAAGGGGAAGTTTGATATCAGCCTGTAATTAGTGGATTAATAACTGAGAGGGGAGGGATAAGAGGTACTTAGCGCTTCCACATGTGATAGTCTTTGACCCTCCCAACTGAGTGATAGTAGTTGCTTTAATGTGGGAGCCCCCTAATGATGGGGGGCTCCCACATTAAGATCCTACTCAAACAAATCATACTATTTGTTTGAGTAGGATCTAATACACATGCAGAAACAATGAGTGACATTAGTTAATTCTCTTCAAGGGGAGTAAAGTATTCTAGGTTCTGATCTGATGTAGTTAGTTTATCATCTGCATCAATGTTTATTAAATTGTCTTGTTTTAAACCCTGATTTTTTTTGCCTAATGTTTACAATGTTCTTATTGAAAAAGTTCATGAAGTCCTCAAAACAGCATGTCATTGTTGTAGAGATTTCTGCAGTGGTTCTATTTCTGGTTAATTTTGCTATGGTATCAATTAACAATCTAGAAGCATTTTTGTTATTTTATATAAGATGTACAGAAGATTATTAAGTCAGATGTTATTGTAGATGTTGTTTTTGCTGTTTGTTGTTGGTGTTGCTGTAGATCATGGTAGTATTATTCTGCTGTTTATGTTGTTGTTCTTGTTGCTGGTGTTATTGTTGTTGCTACACTTGTTTCCTTGCTATAATTGTTGATGCTGTTGTTGATGATGTAGTTGATGTTTGTTGTTGTTGCTGTTGTAGTAGTAGTTGATGTTGTTGGTGATGTAGGTGATGTATGTAGTTGCTTGTTATTGTTGCTGTTGTAGTTGTTGCTGCTGCTGTAGTTATTTTCCTGTTGTTGTTGCTATTGTTGTTAATTTATATTGATGTTGAGGATTATGTAGTTGCTTCCCTTGTTATTGTTGATTTAGTTATTTTCCTGTTGTTGATGTTGTGGTCGACTTTTCCTGCTGTTTTTGTGATAGTTGTTGTTGCTGGTGTTATTGTTGTTGCTACAGTTTCCTGCTATAGTTGTTGTCGCTGTTGTTCATGATAATGTGGTTGATGATGTAGTTAATGTAGTTGCTTTCCTTGTTGTTCCTGTAGTAGTAATAGTTGTTGTTGGTGTTGTTGTTGATGTTGTTTATAATGATGATGTACATGATGTAGTTGCTTGTTGTTGTTGTTGTTGCTATTGTTGATGATGATGATGATGATGCTGTAGGTGTTGTTGATGATGTAGTTGCTTTCCTTGTTATTGTTGCTGATGTAATATTTATTATTGCTTTAGTTATTTTCCTGCTGTTATTGTAGTTGACAATGTTGATGATGTAGTTGTTTTTCTTGTTTTTTGTTGTTGTTTTTGTAAATGAAGATGTGGTCGATGTAATATTTTTTTCTATCCATTGTTTCAGTAATAGCATTTGTTTGTATTGTTGTTGTTTTTCTGTTGTTTTTGTTGTTGCTGCGGTTCTTTTGCTGCTGCTGAAGATTGACATACTTTGACATGACCGTTTAAAAAAAACATGACCATGGGAAAAAAAAAAAATTCATGATATGCGATGATTATTTTTCCCCCCTGGGTCTTATTTAAAGGGCCATATACATTTGCTAAACCTTTCATATTTAAATCAATCAATCGATTAGTCTATGTTTCCAATATTAACCACTAAACTGTAGCCTATTGTAGTCAGCTATTGTGTTCAGTCAATAGTACACCTGTAATACTGCTTGCAGGTAATATTCTGAAAGGAATATAATAGGTGTTGTTAAGTCACTCATATTTTATGAGGCACCAGGTGGCATTATGAACGTGCTCTACAGGAAAACAAGCATCGAGCACTGATCCACATACGCCAGTAAATATTTACTACCTGTCATATAACTGTAACTGTATTTGTGTCTAATGCTCTTCATTTTGTGTGTGTGTGTGTGTGTGTGTGTGTGTGTTGTTTGGGGGGGGTCTGGTGATCCAGTTGTGTCTCTTATCATCTCTGCCAAAAGCATGAAGCAGACCCTGCTCTGATCTCAGGCACATGGTTTATGAATATGTAAATATTGATGTATCCACATGTACATTAACGTTTATTGTTTGTCAGTGATTATACATGTGAAATTTAAATGACTGTTTGTTGCATTGGAAAACATTCTCAAACATCTGCTTAAGAAATACATTTCTCATTATGATTGTGCCACTTAAGAAAGTCATTTTTCTTAATCTTGAGGTGACAGCAGATTTAAACGGACTATTATTTATAATGTTTAATAATAATTTTAACTGTCAGCTCATTATGACTAAAACCTTTATACTCTATGTTAAGTGCACAGCAGTGCCAAGTCAAGCACGCTGTCAAATTAACAAAGTTTATTTTACGTGAGTGAAGTACAAATGAGTCTATTGCTGCACACACAATATATATATATATATTAAAAAAAGGTGTGTTCAAGTCAAACCGGGACTTTTTATTGAACAAACAACTCGGAATATAAGTCTCAAGAACCACTCAATTATATTTCCTTTTGTAATGCACTGCATAGCGTCTATGAGAGTCACGTGATAAAAGAATGAACAACTCGGACCAGAAGACTCATGAGATGAACCGCTTATTTATGTTTCCTGTACATAACCTACGGAGATTAACGATGCTTTGCGCATGTGCGCCCAGTCGAAAATGAGCAAATTACTCTCTGAGACTACTTGTTCTTCTGAGTCACGTTAAAGACTCATTCAAAAAGAACAGATTGTCTATGAATGACCCATCACTAGTAAAAACTCCCTTTTTTTTTCTCTATATAATCCCCTGCTACACTAATGCACTTATCCCAGTGTTCCACTAGTGCTTGGATACCTACAAGGGAGAAAGATTTTTTTCCAGTACACCAGAGCCATGATCAGACTCACTGCATCGTCCCAGGAACTCATTTAAAGGCCCAAACATGTGGAAATGGCTTGGAGCGAGGTCAGGACTGTACATGGATGTGGCAATAACTTCCAGCTGAGTTCCTGTAATGTGTAAGTGGATTGGTGAATGATTGTGTGTACAGTTCCCACAGACAGATGCAGTCGTTGTGATGCTCTTCCTCAACGAATCATCAATCAAAATTCAAGGATCAGGCGTTCCACTCGCTGGATGTTCACAGGAACGATTGCTGTGAGCTCGAAGCCACCTCGGCGGTATCGTCATTCACAGACATACAGCCTTCTTTAAAAGTTTGCACTATTTAAACACGGATAAAAGTCTCATCATCAAAAGGACTCAAATGTCAATCACTGTTTTTTATAGTTTAAATCACCAGAAGTTTCACCACAAGTCCTGGTTTGACTTGAGTGTCTCTTGTACTATAATTGAATGCATTTAAACAGTAACAGCAGCATCATGAACAGTTCTACCTGCCACCAGGCTCATGAATGTAAGTCTTTGAGTATTATACCCCTATCTCACCTATGCGGTTTGACTCACGGTGAGATGCGGTGTCGCGCACCGTGAGCTGCCGCGATTGCCCGCCGATGTTCCTCTGACGTTCGGCGAAGTTCTGCAAGGTCCGCAAGCTTCCGCGAGGACCACCAAAAAAATTAAACATGTTAAATTTTTCGTGCGGAAAGATGGAAACGTACTCACAGCGCCAAAAACTCATGGTGAATCATAATGTACCATCCTTACGGCCACCGCGCGAAACCGCGTAGGTGAGATAGGGGTATTAACATACTCTACAAAAACCTCTTAACCCCTTCTCACGTACGGGCCGTGATGCTTTCGCAATAAGGCTTTGTGGCCTTGTAGATCCAGGAGCTTGTCATTCTTCCATATAAATGTCAACATTCACCTACACTCCATGAACACAAATTTCCACCCCCGGATCCTACAATGTCTCAAAGGCATTAAGTAAGCATTAGCACTGTCATGACATCACTCTTAAGCACACTCAAATATTTAAGTTACGACACTACAAAAGATTTCCTTTTCATTGGAACATAAAATCATGAGTTTCAAGTGCCAGCGTTAGCATACATTACAAATGAGTTAGCATACATTACATACCTCACCAGTTAAGGTGGCTCCTCCGAAGCATTGGCTCACCAGAATAGTGATCATATCATTCATCAGAAATAAAGTATCAACGGCTTCATTATTCGTCTCATTTGTCTTTTTCACCAGTCAGAAAATGGTCTATCAGAGTGAATCAGTCCATGTTTAGTCTGGTTTTGTTATGTTTCGTGTAGTTTCTTGTTGTTTAATATTCAATATCAGCCATCATTTCAATTTTATTTGAAAGTCTCAGTGTTGCATACACTGCTTTGTTTGCATACTGCACGGCTGTAGTGTATGCTTCACTGTTTAATTGTGCTTTTGTTAAGATGTTTCTATGAGGATTTCCATTTGTTTATACTGAATCTTACACTCATTAAGTTCCTAGCATGACAATCTGACCTGCCACGTGGACCCCAGCTGGCACTTCATCTCCTGCAGTGAGCTCCTGCCAGTTCCCTCAAGTTTGCTGAATGCATTTTGGACTTGGATTGAATCCCAGAAAAGAGACAATGAACTATTCCTGGAGCTCTGGATCAGGTGAGTTCGATTATCTGGAGTTTAGCAGACGGTAGGACGGCAGGATCTCTAGAGACTGGAAAGGATCAGTGATTATAAAATTTCAATTTCTCATTTTCTCTAGCACACATTGTTCAAATGCATATATATATATATATATATATATATATATATATATATATATATATATGAAGAAGTTCTATGCTCCTATAAGAAGTGTATACACTGATCAAACATAGCGTTATGACCACTGCCAGGTGAAATGAACAACACTAATCGCACCCCAGTCAATTGGGGACAGGATCATGGTCACCAAAGGAGAGTCTGTCCAATATGATCTCACACCCATCCGATCTCATGTAGCTACTTAAAAAAAGTCAATGCTGGCCATGATAAAAAAAAAAGCTCCAGAACACCCAAAGCACCACCACCCACCATGCACCAGGCCCAGGAGACAAAAAGCCCAAGGCCACCACCACAGTCTCCAAACTTCCAATCCAATCAAGCACCCATGGGATGTGCTGGACAAACAAGTCTGATCCAAGGATGCTCCTTCCCATATCCCACAGCATCCAATGTCCTGGTGCCAGATACCACACACTATACACAATAGCCACACCTTAAAGAGCAAGGGCCACCCAATTGGCACAGGGGAAAACCTAAAACTGAGGTGGATTTAATCTTATGGCTGATCAGTATAAATGCACATAAGATAAGACAGCATCTGCAAACGTGTTTGCCCGCTCTTTATTAAAGCATGTACTTCTTTATTAGGATTAAATTTAACATGTAAATCATTTGTATTCATATGATCAGCTTGTTTGAAGATGTGACAGCCAAATGAATGAGTTTAATGGATTTGTTAATCAAATTTAATATTCATAACACCCTTAGAATGATTTGTATATTTGTGCGTGTGCATGTGTGTGTGTTAATAAGAACAAGCTAATAATGTGCAAGATGTGCTCTAATTAAAGACAAATGTGTAGGCATAAGCCTTTCGTAATTTGTCCAGAATTAGACAGTTAATTAGACAGGTGCACTTAACTTCGGAGGTGATCACACTGCAATATACAAAACAGTAAAATGGTTTTGTTTGCTGTCTCTGGTTTCATATTTTGGACTTTGAAATCAGACTAGAGATTTATATCAGTTAATAAAGTTTATTCACCATTATTTGGCATGTGATGAGATTAGATATTATATTAGGATAGATAAACCCGTGTGTACATGTATAAGAGGAAACACACACACACACACACACTCAGAGTTACAGGAAGTGTAAACAGATCCAAACATTACTGCTATCGTTTTCATTTGTTATATTAGCTAATATTACGTTATTGTTTTATTAAATCAACTGCTCCATTGATCACAGGGTTAATAATAGAAGCCGTATCTCTTTATTCTCTGCGTTAAATGTCTCAGATAAGCGCTACAGGATTTTTATCTGCTTTTACACTGCATTATCATAGAAAACATGTAAACACCCTTCATCCCGGATGGTGAGTTAAAGAGAAATAACAGTTTACTATAAATAAAGAGATAACAGTGTACTGCAGCTTCTCTGTCATTCTGGGCTGCAGGGTTTAAAAGATTTACTCGCAGTGCTGCGGAGAGAGACAGAGAGTGACAGAGAGTGAGTAAGAGGGACTGTGAGAGACAGAGAGAGTGAGACAGAGAGGGACAGCAGTGTGAGACAGAAAGAGACAGAGAGGAACAGGGAGAGACTGCGGGACACAGAGAGACAGAGTGAGAGTGAGAGAGACAAGGAGATGCTGAAAGTCAGAGTATGCCATTGAGAGACAGAGTGAAATAGAGAGAGAGAGAGAGACAATGAGATTCAGAGACTTATACGCAGTGAGACACAGAGTAAGAGTAGAGACAATGTAAGACAATTAAAGACATTTTGAGACAGTGAGAGACAGTGTTTTTATTCAATATGTTTATAATGTTTATATATTTTTATGGATGCATATGGACATTAATAATAATTTAATCAATATTCTGAAATTGCTTTGGCAACAATCTCATTTTTACCATTCATGCCAATAAAGCACTGCTAAACTGAACTGAGCTGTTAGACACAGACTGATACTACTGTAGAATAGACAGTGAGAGCCAGAGTGAGGCAGTGAGAGACAGAGTAAGAGAGTTAGAGACAATAAGAGACAGAGAAACAGCAAGAGACAGAGTAAGAGTGAGTGACGGTGTGAGACAATAAGAGGCAAAGTGAGACAGTGAGAGACAAAGAGACAGTGAAACAGTAAGAGACATTGTGAGACAGAGTAAGACCGTGAGAGTCAATAAGAGACAGATACAGCTGTCTGTACACAGCCAGAGACAGAGTCAGTGTGAGTAACAGTGTGAGACAATGAGAGACAGAGTGAGACATTGAGAGACAGACTGACAGTTTAAGACAGTGAGAGACAGTGCTTTACTTTAACATCTTCGTGACTGACGTTATTTACAGCGGTAACACGCAGAGCTGAAACCGTTACCCATGCTTGAATTAAGTAGTGTTCATCTGATCTACACCTCACCACTTAAATACCTCTCAGCACTCACCAAGTGGAGTTATAATAAAGCATAACTGATAGATAAGTATAGTAAGAATGCTGCAGTTTTAGCAGAAGTCGGATGACCAAAGAAGCCCAAAAGCAAGATTATAATAAAAGACATTCCTCGCTCTGAGCACAAAGGCATCGCAGGTGTTCTATAGTCTAAATGAACATTAGACACAACATGCTCTTATACTGATGTGTGTGTGTGACACACTCTAGACCACATAAATAATGGCCAAGGCTAAGACAAGCGGAAAACATAGGCAAGGACGAAGCATCATGACCCAAGGAGCAGACGTGTGTACCTGTATCGTGGGTGAACAAATACACTGAAAGAAATCACTTTAACTGCAATTGATCGAATCTTGTTCAATGTCTGTTAGCACAAAGTCATGAGGGGATAAAAAAAAAAAGGAAAATAAACTCACATTGGTGAAGAAACAAGAGTAAGAAGATTGATTTGTGAAACACTAAGTGGATATAAAGTGTGATTCTTTAAAAATAGTTGGTAGATTTTTGTGGTATAAAAGAAATGAAGCGCCGAAGAGCATGCTGTTGTAGAAATTTTTCATCTTTGCTTGAACTTTTGGTGTTTTAACAGGAACTCCACTTTTATTAAAATTTCCCGCACACCTGTTAATGGGAACTTAATCTCACACATATGAGAATTGCTGCAGACATGACAGACACAAGGGCTGTGGTGTCTTGGAAGCATGCAAACACTACTGGTGTTATGGCAATGCCAAACATTGCCATAACACCATCACCACCAACAATAAGGGAACATTGCTATAAACACAGACCAGGCATGACATTCTAGTAGTTCAACTGTTATTGATAGGTTTCTTAAAGGCGACAGGACTAGATAAGAAAATTTAAACTAAAAGTGAGATGAAGGAGATCAGGAGATCAGAAGGTCGTGGTAATGCAACATAGTGGGTGCCAACTGCCGGTAAACACCAAGAAGACAAGACTATTATAATATTACACTATTATTCTATTAATTATTATATACATTTAAAAATTAAATCTGAGTTTATGAGCATATCATTATAATATACACTCACTTAAAGGATTATTAGGAACACCTGTTCAATTTCTCATTAATGTAATTATCTAATCAACCAATCACATGGCAGTTGCTTCA
>JAQMYL010000012.1:3270425-3280539 GCA_030014365.1 Clarias pachynema | reverse complement strand
TTGGGCTGTAGAACGAATAATTTAAGTTTCCATTATTTCTTATGGGAAAATTTAATTTGGTTTACGAGTGTTTTGGACTACGAGCCCGCTTCCGGAACGAATTATGCTCGTAATCCGAGGTTCTACTGTATCTAAAATAAAAGAGTACAGACATTTATTCAAAGATAAAGTGACTCTCATGAACATGAGAAAAAATCATATACATATGTATACTGTATGTACATCATAATAATAATAATCTGTCTCTCTCTCTTAGGGTACTCCCTGCAGTGCTGTGTCGGGGGTCAGTGTTCCAACACTACAACGTGTTCAGCAGACTAGCAATGTTCACAAGTCAAATTTTATATTCCAGGGGCAGGTAGGTAACACCACCATTAGGATTCTGGATTACATCTGTCTTTTGTCTCTCTCTCTCTCTCTCTCTCTTTCTCTCTGTCTGTTTCTTTCTCACCCTTTTTTATCCTTCTCTGTCTTTTTCTCTATTCCTGTCTCTCTGTGCCTTTCTCTCGCACTCTCCCTGTAAATGACCATTAAACCACCCCAAGCACAGAATATGGGATGTCATCTTTACCTCCAGCAATAAAGGGCAGTGTTGCCATGAATGACTTATAAAAGTTCTACAAGGAAGTCCTTTATTTAAGGAAATGTATAAGAGGTTGTCTTTAATGGTTGTGTTTTGTTTCTTCCTTGATGTTAATATGAACACATTATTCTTATTTGTTTTACATTTGCGTTTTATATCACAGACTTTTATTTTGAAGTTCATAAAGGGAAGTGCAGTGGCGCTGTTTATGAATGTTTGCGCACTTTATATGTACTTTACACGTGATAAGCGTCTGGCTCGTGTGCACAAAGGAGCATATAAAGGAGTACTTGATTTAAGGCTTTCTCCTACCTCTCAGCTCCTGGCTGATAAAGGGCACAAGATACAGTTTTTGGACTGTAAAGGAGAGGTTGTCAATGTTTAATGTTGTAAATGCTTTATATACATTTAAAAATACATTATTAGTGTTAAAATAAGTATATTTAAAATATTGTACCGTAGTAAGGCAAGGATATAATGTATATTAAAAGGGATGACATTGTCATGCAATTTACAGTAAATACGTATAAAGTACATTATTGTATATGTTTATTGTTAACATTGGTGATGATTCATACCATTTACAGGCAAATGTCTATTGTTTGTTTTGTTTTGTTTTTATTCGGCTCTTACGGTGTTTTGGATATTAAAACCCTTTTTTAAACATCAGTCTAGAGAGTAAAGTGCTTATGTTCATCCGGGAATGCTACACTCTCTCTCTGTCTGTCTGCCTCTGTCTCTCTTCCTACAGTAGCTCTGTCTGTCTGTATCATGGTCTGTCTCACTCTCTTGTCCCATTTTCACATCACTGCAAGTTTGTTAATATCATTATTACAGATGTTCTTTCTCCTGCTGCTTTGGATTAAATTTTTATGGGTTTACATTGTTCTCATCATTAATGTTTTTACCATTCTTGCCTCTCTTTCTTTCTCTCAGCTGGTGTGATTAAGGCGACCATAAGCGGATGTGTGAATGTAACCGAGTGCAATACGACCAGTACCTGCTGCAACACCGACCTGTGCAACACTGCTGCACCGCTCGCTAACACACACACACTCACCCTTGCCATCGCCTCGCTCGCCTCACTGCTCCTCACCAAGACCCTGGTGTGAGAGGGATGTCTCAGGCACACAACACACACACTATGTCATCTTTCCTTATCGAGCAGTGCTATAAGATCTATCTGTAATATCTAATCCTATATCGTTTTTTTTCTTCTGTATTTTATTTCCAGATGCAAAACACCAAACTTTCATGTGATCATCATTGTTTAACTCTTTCTTAAGAAATCATAGCGTCCTGTTATTTTTCTCGTTTTACCTCTTTTTTTTTTTTTTTACTTTTGTTTGTAAAGAAATATATGACGCTTTATCATTTCATATCTCGTTAAGGGGTAAAGTATGAGACATTGAGCAAGTTAATATTCTACTAAAGAAAATGCATTCATGTGCCAAAACTTAGCCATGAACTTTTTTTTGGTTAATTGGAAACACTTCAGGGGATAAAATGTAAGAAATTAAATCTGTCTGACAAATTGTACTTGTGGAATAAACAAGGGAGAGTAAAGTGCTTGAGATGATGTTGGCTGTGTGCTTTCTGATCAGGTGCTAAATAAAAATAAATCATGATTTGGTCAAAAATGGTTTCTCATGTCATATGTCAACAGGACGATCATACAGTGATGGGTTAAAATATAAGAACAGTGTTCACCTGTTTAAAAAGAAAATAGTTCTATATATGAAAAAAGTAAGTTAACTTGCTCATCTTCCCTGCTTCAAGACCTGACTGTTTACCTGCAGTTCATTATATCCTACACTTTTCAGATAATAAGAATTGTACTGTATGGAGAAAATCAGTGTTTATACACAATTTAATAATGATAATATTATTACTTTCTTTAAAAAAAAAAATTATTAAAGAAAACCTATTTCTTAAGAGAAAATCTTGTATGGTACAGACAGGAGCCATTCCTCATCAACTGACCATGCTCTTAGGGAGGGAGGGCCATACAGTACATGCTCTCTTATTACAGTCACATCAGCACTAAATCACTGTGTGTCTGTGCAGTCATACAGACAGAGCAGGATGTTTCCTTCAAGTTTGTTACCCCACACTCTGATATAGCATAAGCAGCAGTTAGAAAAGATGAAGTGGGCTCATGTTGGAATTAGTAAAACCTGAATTAGAGCAGAAATATGTGGGTTAACTATAAGCTGCTGGGTTAAAAAACATCCAAACCATAACCCAGCCGCTGGGTCACTGTTGGACAGAATACAAGCTGGGTTGACCCAAGTGTTGGGTTTAACCATTTTACCCAGAATTCTGGGTTGTTCATCTGACCCAACCAGTGGGTAGAATTAACACGCTTCCTGGGTAAAGTGTTACTCAAATTGTAGGTTATTTTATTTGACCCAACCAGTGGGTAAAATTACCTCTTGCTGGGTTGACACATACCATTTGATTTAGTAGATAAAACCATTTTGATTTCAAAAAAGTCCCAAAATGTACACAAACTCAATTTTGACAAAAATATTAGACAGAACCATACCATCCCAAGGTGACAATTAGTTAAATATAAAATAAATGTAACATAAACACTCTCTGTAAAATAATAAAACCAAGAGGCCCCTGTAAATCTGCATTTTTTGCATTTAATACAATGTTTAAACACTTTTTATATAGAAGTTTTCGATATAAATCTTATAATGCCATAATGACATCAAACATTCCCCATCTAATATTTTAACTATTTATTTTAACTATCAGTTATTTAACTATTAGTTTAACTACTACTATTTCATTTACTTTTAAAATGACATTAAGAACAAGAACAACCTTTAAAAATATTATTGATTAAATGTGGGCTGTCCTCAAAAATGTAACAGATGAGGACTCACGTCCATCAATCCGATATACAGTATGCTGGAGAAACTCCCAAGTAAGAAGACACTGCTTTGTGTTGTTAACATCAAAGACAAAAAAATCTTTAAAACAAACATCAACAGCCTCCACCAAAGAGTCTGTCTCAGTAGCATTGCTCCCAACAATGGGAAAGGTCAGGAAGGTCCCACTTGTCTCATCCCCAAGGAACAAAATGTGGAACGGTGCTCAAGTCATTTCAATACTTTGCAGATATTCCAATATTGGTCCTCACTTGTGAGTTAAACACCATCACTTAGTGTTGCAATATAACTAACATTTAAGTCAAGCATTTTTGTGAATGATGTATGGATTTAATGCGAAACATGTTTTTCCTTGTAAATACACAAAATAATGTACTGTATATGATGTGAACATGAATTTAGGGTATATTTTTGGCTAAAGATGTAACGTGTGAGAGATAACAGGATACGGTGCTCCATCTGGATTCAATATGAAACATTCCCCCCTTTCAAATTCTCACCAAACCCTAGGTGAATACAATATTTAAGTGATGAATTTACAACTTATACTGAATATTTCAAAACGATGCAGATATAGTTTGTTTTCAACCAACGATTACAAATTTTTCTTATTTAAAAAAAAAAAAAAAAAAACAGAATAAGAAAAAATTATTAACCCCCCACACCCCCATATTCATTCATTCATTCATCTTCTATACCGCTTTATCCTTGATCAGGGTCGCGGGGGGCCTGGAGCCTATCCCAGGAGGCTTTCGGGCACTAGGCGGGGTACACCCTGGACAGCGTACACCCCCATATAAAAGTGTTTATTTTGAATAATAAAATATGCTTGCTCCTACCACAAATTACAAAAAAAAAAATAAGATCCACAATAACTTATAAAATACTGAGTGCTCTGAGCGTGAGCCAGTCAGAAGTAAAGAATCCAGAAATCGCCAAAGAATAAACTAACTCCTGGGTCAAAATAACACAACCAGGTGTTTGGGTTTTTTTCTCCATCTCCATGATCCTGGATCAGACAGAAACAGAAGACATACAGTATTAAGACTGTCATTAAACAAACCCCAATCGTTTCTTCCCACAACTATAAAATATTATGAAATATACCAACAGACTTTCCACACACAACTTTAGTGAAGATTACTCAGTAATTTACCTAAAATTACATTTAAGATTACATTAATAAAATTTAGGATTTTATTTATGTGTGCTGACGAAACACACTTTTCTCATAACATACAGTCCGTACAGCCGACTATAGGCACAGAATGTAAAAACTTGAACTCCCCACACCCCCATATCAAAGTGCAAGGGTGGAAAAGCAAATGAACAAGGAAATGAGCTTGCTTCTACCAGAACTACAACATTTAAAATTTAGGTAAAAGTTCATGTTAACTTACCATAAAATACTGCCAGCTTTAAGTGGCGTGCCCCTCGCTTCATAAGTGAAGAATCCAGAAAGTTCGTCATGCCGTGTCTCAATTCCAAAAATGCAAAGAATGGACCTGACTTGGAAGTATGAGGGTATGAGGACACCGGGTATATTTCAAATGGAACGCAGAGTACAGGATACATCACACAGCTGCAATATATTATACCATAACCATATTATATCAAGTATTGCCTGTTCGAAATGCACAAAAATGAAATAAACCCACTGTTTTAACCACTGCAGAGACATCACAGCTAGCGGTAGTTTTTAGAAGTTCCTGTCAAGGTGAGGCTGCATTAGGCGGGGGACATGAGGACAGAGCATCGGTGGACGGCATGGAGCTCAAATCTCTTTTTAAAAGTGATGCTATCTTCAAAAAACGATGGTGGTTTTGAGCTGTACGCACATGTACTGTATTCTCACTTAAACAACTCTTAAAACTACACTTTGTGACACAATAACAGTAATATTTCAAACATTTTGCAGGCTGCCGTTTGAGAAACCAGAGAATAAAGAATAAACCAGTTGTTGGGTCAAAATAACCCAACGAGGTATTCATTTGTAAATGACTCACTACATTTCATTTAACCCAACATGAAGCAACCCAACAATGTGTTTAAAGTACCCGAAATAACCCAGTATTTTGATTCTGCATAAACAACCCACAGTGTTTCAGATTTATTCTTTAACAGCGATTTATGTGGTGTTCAGACATTTACTCATGTCCATATAGTACTAAAGATAACACACACAATTTTGTGTCCTTTGTATCTGCATATTAAGATTAGAATTATATTTTATATAGTCTCCTACAGTGACTGAATGAATCTACAGTTCACCTGACACACATACGTTTTGCACATACTGTACTTCTCTACACCCATAAAAATTAATCTTTAAAACTGACTGATCAATTGTTAAGAATGTGTCGTAAGTCATACAGTACTTTCTGGTGGCGTTAAATCAACACTCCTAGGTACTTCCCCAACCTGCACTTTACCTGGAAATTCCTAAATAAATAGTTGAAATGTTTAAACTAAACCAACCAGCTACCAGTTGATTGATTATCTTTAAAAAATCTTCCCTCAAGTTAAGAAAAGAAGCATGAAGAAAAAAGACAAAGGTATGCATAGAGTCATCGTATTAATTTCTTCGAAATGTCTCATTGTGATTTCCCCTTGAACCATTAAGTCAGAGGGACACAGGAAGTGTTTCACTCATTTACCTAAGCGAGAGATCAAGAGATGCCACAGTTAGTAAAAAACATCCTTCATTAAGCTGACTTTAGCTTAATGAAGGATGAAAATAAAGAGAACATCTGAATGAGCATTTTTCTTTTCTAACTGTGAATGACTTTACACACACCTGTTCAGTTTAACTGGGAGAGTAGTCATGGTGAAAATGGTAGATGTGATGATGGTGACAGAGAGCAGCAGGATCATCACCAATAGACTTATTTTATATGCAGAAGCCCTAATAGTGTATAAAGATGGAATAGTGTCTCCATAAGTCTGAGGTAGCAACTAGATTGATTAGATGATATTAGATGATACCTTTTTTCCAAAAAAAAAATTAAAAAAAAGTAATACAAAGACCAATATCTAATATCATAGACTAATATAGACTGATAGAAAGTGTATAAATCGTTAAATTTTGCTAACATTTTAATACAGTTTCTAGAGAAATGTGTATGGTGTTTTATGTAAAATAGAAATAAACTAGAGAGGTACATTTTCTGAAGAAAATTTGTGTGGTGCTTGCTGTGGCAAACATTGGAGTCATGCTAGCAACAGGCTAACCACACAAGCATCATGTAGCAACATGCTAATGATGTTGCCAGCAACATTCTAATATAATTATCATAATGCTAGCAACATGCTAACCATGTTAGCATTGTGCTAGCAACATGCTAATATAGTTTGCATCATGCTAGCAACATGCAATTCATGTTAGCGTCATGCTAACAGCATGCTAATGATGTTGCCAGCAACATTCTAATATAATTATCATAATGCTAGCAACATGCTAACCATGTTAGCATTGTGCTAGCAACATGCTAATATAGTTTGCATCATGCTAGCAACATGCAATTCATGTTAGCGTCATGCTAACAGCATGCTAATGATGTTGCTAGTGGCCGTGGCTTACGAGCATCATGGTAAACGTGAAAGACAGTTGTTTGAGTTAAATGAGCCCTTCCCTCGTGTCTCTATGATGATGGTATCCACAGTTAGTATTAGTTTCAAAGTTCCTATGAAAGTTACCATAATATGTCAATGGGGCAAATTTGGTCACCACAGTGTTAAGTCTATGGGATTTTTGGGTCAGTAAAGTACCTCTTGTGCCCCAGGGGTAAAACGTATGTCTTTATGAGGAGTATGTTCTGATAGAGCCTGCAAATGTGGAATGCAGTCTCTTCAAATGTGGTAAGCTTGAGATTTCTACCAAATTCTCGCTTTGCGCTAGAATCCGTCAAATCTGGCCTTAATATTATGTCAAACACTGGTTAATGCAACTTAGACTAATACCAAAGTTTAGGATTTGTTCATGGTAGCCATTTGTGTTGTGTCTTGTGTTGTCCTTTAGAGAGACAGACCTTTATTATCACATGTAGTGATAAAAACAAAATTTGTTTCCGGTTTGTGGTCAGTTTAATTATTCAGTCAGTCTTTCTGACATTTGAAATTAAGGTGCTTTAAAGTTAGAGTTGGTTCGGTTCACGAATCTGATCACACCTATGGAAACAAGCAGTCATGGCCGTCAGCTACAATGTTCCAACATTCCTGATCATATCAACATACACACACAAACACACACAATCATGATGTCATCTGTTATACTTGAGCAGTGCTACCAGTCATGTCAGGTTGTAGAGGAATTTAGCAACACGTGATGTTCTGCGCACAGACTTGGACTTTATATCAGTTACATCTATTAGTAAAGAAACAAGTTGTTCAAAACATTAAATACACTCTTTCATTTTATCCTGGAGCTATGAAGAAAACGGAAGACACATGTTCATACTACCAAGCAACAATTTACATGTACAGTACAACAGAAAATCACAATTTAAGCAAATTTGATTTAGATTTTATTAGTTGTATACAAATTAGATACGACCCATTATAGCAACAAATCCTAACAACTGTCTCAAATGATTCCTCAAATCAATTTGTGCTCCGAGCTTCCTTCAGTTACCCTTTTACAACGTTAGTTCCCTTTCACTGTTTAACACAAGAACAACCTCCAAACCCTGAAATAATTCTATTCTGTTATATATAACCTCTCGTTAAATTCGTATCAAAACATTATGACATGGAAGGAGGTATCAGAGATCGTTAATGCCTCCAGCGCCTGTATGTTGACAGTCCAATTAGCCTGTGCAGCTAAGATAATCTGAGAGTATAAAGCCAAACATGTACCAAAACCAAAAGACTCAGTTTTGCACTGCTTAGTGCTATTTACTTTGGGTTTAACTAAATAGCTACCAATATATTGATAATAGAATATCAATTGGAATAAAATTAATACACCACTTCTGAAATGCTGGACAGGCCACACCTACAATCAACAATCACTGCACACTATTCTAGCTTAAGACTATTTGTTAGATAAATCCCTACCAAAATTGCATAAAATGTAAATCGAATTTATAGTTATAGAATTTCTGGATGTCGCTGGTCTTTACTTTGATTTAATTCAAATCCATGAAGAGAAATTTTGCCAAAATGTCTTAGTTGTAAATACATGTTAAGTGATAATAATTATAAGTTAATAATAAGTAATAATAAGGTTATTAAAGAAATAATAAATAAGGTAATAAAATCTTTTAAAAAGTTTTTAAAAATTGCATTTTTGTCATTTAACTATCATCACCAAAACTGTAAAAACTGTCAAATTTATGTATCCTACACACTTATGTATAGGTTAAAAGGCAGATTCAAGCTGCCGGGCTAATATGACATACAGTTCTATCCCATAATCTTTAATTTTATTGCAAAATAAATAAAATCATTTACAAAATGTTCTGCTTTAGGTGCAAAGGAAATCTTTTATGGCTGAGTTTCATCATATTTGCTAAAGACAGACCAGATTTTGGATAAGATGCATAGGCCTCACGAGGTCCACAAATGTAGTGTGTATTATGTTTCTATACTGTGTTTTAGTAGTATTAGGTAGTATTGCTTGATGCTGCTAGCAAGAATGGAGAGAGTCTACAAATAACTACCCAGAGTAAAGTCAAGGACTTTAATTTCTTACAGAAACATGGCTCAACAACAACATTTCAGGCAAAGGCATTTAGCTACTGTAGCAAGCCTTTTGGGATAGCAGCGTTGTCTGGAAAGACTGTTCACACAAACAGAAATTCTGTTGTAGTCGTAAGCTTCTGTCCCCACAACGACCCTACCTCAGCTGCTTGGACCACATCTCTGTTTTGCTAAATCCTGCATACAGGCCACTTCTGAAACATGTCAGGCAGGTTCTGAAACAAGTCACAACCTGGTGTGAGGGAGCCAGTACTTCTGGAATATTTTAAGGGGAGTAGGGGGGGTAGTACATGCCACAACACTTGGAGAAAAACACAGCATCAGTGACTTGCTAAATCAGTAAGTACATAGATGATGTGACTTCCTATAAGAGAAAAAAACACCTCATGGTCAAACCAGAAACTGTGGAAAGATTTCAGGCCCCTTGTGACATCGCTCCAAACGTCCTCTTGGGGTTCTTGGAGGTCTGGCACCAGGACATTGGCAGCGTGTCCTGTGGGTGCTGTGGGTTGTAGGCTGGGACCTTGTGTTGGGTGTAGACCTGTTTGTCCAACGCATTGCATGGGGCTTGATCGGATTGGGATCTGTGGAGTTTAGACGCCAGGTCAGCAGCCCTGGGATCTTTCCCTGTTGGGCCACGTGCGCATTAGGCTGTAGTGTACTGGGTGTCCTGGTGCCTTTCTAACATGCCCAGCATTCACTGTTTTTCAGGAAGTTTGGACCAGATGGGCTGGCCTTCGGTCCCCAAAGGCATAAATGAGCCTTGGGTACCCGTGATCCCGTGATCCTGTCACTGGTTTACTGTTCGGTGTTAATGTTTTGTGGTTTTAATGTAAATCAAATTCAAATTGTATTTGTCACATACACAGTCATACAGAGTACGATATGCAGTGAAATGCTTACACGACTGCTAGTGACCTTAAAAAAT
>JAQMYL010000012.1:1265960-1285794 GCA_030014365.1 Clarias pachynema | reverse complement strand
ACTTGTTGTTGAGAATCAGCTGAATGACAGTGTGTGTATGGCATGTGCCATGGGGTAAAATAATGCAATCATTAAAGCTCAGAACTATTTATGTATTTAAATTATTATTGTATTGATGTCCTATAACTGCACATTTTATTCCTCTTATACTACAAGAATTCTCCAAAGATTACAATTAGTATTTATTAAAGAAAGACAGGCCAAACTTTCAGTTGTTTACAGGTAAATTTGATGTTATCAGTGTGCCTGTAGTCACTTACCTTACAGCAGCTATAAACACTCGTTCCCTCACCAG
This sequence comes from Clarias pachynema, assembly GCA_030014365.1. NCBI lineage: Eukaryota > Metazoa > Chordata > Actinopteri > Siluriformes > Clariidae > Clarias > Clarias pachynema. The sequence goes on along the minus strand of JAQMYL010000012.1, from coordinate 1,285,499 downwards.
ACACTCTTTTTACTGAGAAGCTGGAAAGAAGTGTAAACTCCTCGGTGTCAGGAAATTGACATGCTGATGGATGCATTTCTTTTTTTTCTTGTGCTTTGTTCCTTTTATCCTGAGAGTGGCCACATTGGGTCATTTTGTCATCAGGTTTTACGCCGGGTGCCTTTCCTGTCACATTCCTCCTATTTCCTAACCAGGAATAGGACTGGCACTGCATGCAGTCCCTGGGTTGTATGGGGTGTAGGTTTTAGTGTTTTATCCAAGGACCCAACAGTCACGACCAGGCAGTGGTGGGGCTCGAACCCATGACCCTCTGATCATCAACCCAAATCTCTTAAACAATACTATATTAAGTGAAAAGCAAATTTACAAGACATGAGCTTGAGCTATAGGTACAACAAACATGAGACAAAGTCAAACTAAATTCGATGCTCAATGAGGCACAAGGAGACACAGGTAGAGTTTGTTAGGATCATGTGATATGCAGGTTTGTTTGTTTTCTTTAGTCTTCCTGGTGCTATTATAAAGCTCTTTGCTTAAGATATTTAAAGACAACAAAACAGTTAGAGCTTTACTGTACCTCTGACCATTACAAAACACTAACACTGGAGACTCCTTCCACTAATGCTATGTTTAATAAACACCTTCTCCTTATAGGAAAAAGGATTTCTGTGGTGCATCATTGCTAAAGAAATGCGAGAATCCTTCTAACCTTCTGACCAATCAGAATTCAGAAATTCCGAACACTCAGAAGTATATGAAAAAACGTATGCAAACTTAAGCGTTCATTAAATATAGAGAAAAACAGCAGGAAGAAAACACAGAATTCTAGAGTAGAGCTCGAGGCTGGGCCTGCGGTGAAAAAAAAATCAGACTTTTATTTGCCCGTAAAGGAAGAATGTGGCAGTGGAAAAAGCCCGTCATCTCTTTTATTCATATCAGAGCGAGCAGGAGAGTTGATTTACTGCTTCCAGACCATCAGTGCCAGTCTGTTGAGTGAAGTGTGTAACCACAGCAGCGTTCATTCCACCCTTGAGCCGATCCTCATTTGGTTTGGAGCTGACACAGTTTAGTTTTTCACTTTTTATTTACCTGAGCACTAGGCTATAACTCACGAGGATGAAAAGCGCTCCCAGAGCCTCTGTTCGGGACGACGTTCGTCAACGAAAAGGGAATAAATGTAGAATTTATTAGCATGCTGAGCATGGATCATGTAGCATTAATAACAGTGATGGAGATGGCTTAGAATGTGCTCCAACACCGCTATCAAGACAAGAACATAAGATAAATCTAGTCCAGATCCCAAGAGACGTTCTGCATGTCAGTCATGTTTCAGGAGTACCGCAGTAATGCTAAACACTGCGACCTCCCAGAACATCTGTTTGGCACACAGATACACAGATTACACCACCGTGCACACAAACTGTTATGGAAATGTACATTTGTTGTATAAAAAACAGGCAAAGAGAGGAAATGAGAATCAGAAGCATGCCAGAGTGAAAAGGCCGTTATAGCTGTTGTCAGGAAAGCAGTGTGGACATGATTAGCCCTTTCCATTGACATGGAGCCAGTGGTGGCGCTGGAGACCAGTGAAGGCCTGCTTCTCTCGCGAGTCCAATATTTTACAAGCTGAAACTTTACATAATCAGCTGTAGGACTTTACTCAAATCTCTGCTGGGAAAATAATGTGCTGGGGTTGTTAGCCTTAGTGGTTTATGCCTAGACAGAATGCAATGCCTTCTGGATAACTTGGTCTAACTTGGTCTGTAAGGTCTACAGGTCAACATGGATTGTCAAACTAACGAGAAGACACGCCAGTAAAGGCGACCCATCTGGTCTCGTAAATAAAACTTAAATTCTTAACGCAACAGTAACAGACATTTTAGTGAGAAAAGACATGAAGCAACATTTTAAATATGTTAAGATTTAATAATCTGTTTGTTAATTAATATTTAATTAATAAATAAATAAAAAAACATGTCACATGACTTATTGAAGAGATTGCACCAGTTCTCAAGAAGGTATAGAACTAGTAACCTAACACCTTTTTAGGAAGCTAAGGATTCTTAATAATCGAACAAAAACATGAAGAATCTCCAAAGAACTATGTAGGTGTAGGAGTAGGTGGGCAGAACCAACATGGTTAATAAGTGTTCTATGTAGTACAAGTTAAGCACCTTAAATTTGAGGACTTGATTGAATAATTACAAAAGTAAGGTAGGTAAGGTATCTACTCTAGGTTCTTTTAGGGTTCTCACTTTGCTACTGTAGCAATACAAAAAGCCTTTTTGCTTGAGGGTAGTATGGAGGAGTCGGGGATTAGTCCATTATCAAAAAGTCTGTATCAGGGTTTAAAAGATAAAGATTAGAACTGTTTCATCCTAAATAAATTAACTGAACACAACATTAATAATAATATGAATTATAATGTTAGCTGTAAATTAGTGATAATGTTAATGATAATATCAATTATAATTTAATGAAAATGTTAATTTAATCAAATTTTATGTATATAGCACTTTAATGGTCATTGTTGCAAAGCAGATAATATTAATTCTGCACTAACATAAGTATAATATTAATTATATTTATTATAATGGCATTAATAATTACATTCATTATGAAATCAATAATAATATTTACTATAATGTTAATGACAATATCAATTATACTCATCTCATCATCTATAACGCTTTATCCTGTATTCAGGGATCCTGGATCCCAGGTGGCTTAGGGCACAAGGCAGGGTACAATATCTAATCTACATATCTTTGGACTGTGGGAGGAAACCGTAGTACCCGGAGGAAACCCACCAAGCACGGGGAGAACATGCAAACTCCATGCACACAGAGACGGGAATCGAGCCTGGCCGGGAATCGAACCCAGACCCTGTGTTGATTATAATGTTATTTTAAATTATGTTTATGTTACTCATTATATTGATCATAATATTAATGAAAGGTATGATATTTAATTATAACTTTAATAATAATATTAACTATAATGTTAATGGTGATTTTAATAACAATGCAAAAGTTAAGTCTAATGATAATATCCATGATATATTCATGATCGTGTTATTTATAATCTTAACATTAATATTTAACATAACTTATAACACTAATATTAATGCTAATGATTATATTAATTATAAAATTAATAATAATGTTAACTTGTTTCAAGCAGATTCACATTAAAGTAAAACATCATTAATTTGTTAGTTAATTAATATCTGGAGCGTAACTGTTGAAGCACAGTATGATCTCAAATCCAAAAATCAATATTAAATCAATTATTAATATAAGGCCAAAGTCTATAAGCATCATACTTAAATTCAGTCATCATTTCTCGTTTTATTAAATAAAAACAGAATAGGTGCAATCTGGCGTATGTCACGCATTAAGGGGCTTATAGTCCTGATTAATAAATCACACAAACACAGAAAGTCCGATCTTAAGTATGATGTCTGATTACATCTGACAGTCTGGTGTTCTATGATCCAGACAGATGTCTTTAACTAAGACTTCATGTAATGAGGCAGATTCAGCGGATCCGTCATTGCAGAAACATGTGTTCTCCATCCTCACCTCGCGTCATCTGTAAATCAGACGAGCCGACCCGGGGCAGGGAGCGCACTGCCACGCCACATGGTGAAGCTGCTCAAGCCTGTACCCTGTACCATGCCTTCTCTCAACGTTCTGTCAGTACACGGCCTCTTCTACAGAACTGCAGAGTGCTGAGAGGGCGGAGACGTGAGTGGAAGGTGGACAATAAGACTCAAGTCCAAACCTTATGTCAGGATTTACACTCAGCATTTCTGGGTACTGTGTTATTAAAATCATTTTCATAGAATTCACACCTCCAACAGCATCTCAACCTACAGTCTTAAAAAACACACACTTTCACCTTTACTACATAATCACCAAACAACAAGGGACAGAAAATAAGGACTAAACACGGAGACTTTTGTTTTTGTGCTGCTGAATAATATAAAAATATAAAGACTACGAGTAACAGTAAAAGACTAATAATCACATAAATCAATGTCCAACATCGAGATTCATTTATCTTTTTAAATATATTTATAACAAGCTCTGATGAGGTGTGTATGTGAGAGAGAGAGAGAGAGAGAGAGAGAGAGAGAGAGATGTATGAGAAATGGTTTTGTGCTTTCAATTCACAAATTCTGTGGATCAAATTAAACCGAAATGGCAGTAAAGAAATTGCGCCCCCATGTGGAGGGTGATCTGACCACGCACTCACCCCCAAATGCTAAGTTTTTTTTTTTTTTTCGTTCTTGAAAAGTTTAATCCTTGAGATAAAGGATGGTAAGCGATATCTCCGAATCAGAAGCGTCTCCTCGGATTTTCTTCCTGTAAAAGAGAAACTGTTTCCAAAATCATGTTGGAAATAGTGTGTGTGTGTGTGTGTGTGTGTGTGTGTGTAATGTCTAATTGTAGTTACATTAACCTGTCAAAAGGTGGCGCTGGACTTGATCTGATTTCATACAAGAAAGATGTGCCTCGGAGTCGTGTGGAATTGAGGGTAGGGTGGAGGGTGGAGGTGGAGGGTAACACAGTACATTTACTTGTACATCACTTGAGTAGATTTGCTAGAGAATAGTTTTTACTTTTACTCCACTACAACATCCAAGAAATATCTGTGCACTTACTTAACCACTTTTCTGCATGGCGGCAATTGTTGGGGGGGGGGTTAAGGGTTTACTATGAAAAACCCTACTGTGAGCTGACTTACTGTAAGCCCTGTACTTTATATACCTTTTTTACTTTTCCTACATGTACATGAGTACTTTTACTTGAGTAATAGTTGCCCTAGAGGATTTGTGTAATTTTCCCACCTCTGAAATTTAGATAAATTTGAAAAAAGCTCCGCCCCCATGTGTGTAACTCTCACATTACTTATGAATACTAATGTGTGCATGATGTGTTCAGTATTTAATAGTGAGAAAAACTGAGAGATGAACTCTATTCTAAATACGCAAAATTACCAAATTACCAATACCCAAATTGCATCACGGCCCTTGTGATAAAAGATACTTACAGCAACCCAAATTTGAAGCAAAGTGTGTGTGTGTGTTTGTGTTACTGTACTGACATTTAATTGCTGGGAAAATGAATAATGGTGTGCGAATCTGAATCAATGCAGCGATATTGTAATAAAAGGCCGTGGGTGAGGAGTATCAGGCCTGGACAAGACTTCAGTGCAGCTGAGGAATAAATTTAGGATGATGGAAGCACAAAGTGAAAGAAAGAAAGAGTTTACTGCTCTGTTGGGGAAGTTTGGGAACCGCATCGGCAAAGAAACAAGAGACACATTGAGAGAGAGAGGCCAGAGTCACCGAGGCACATTGTTCCCTCCACCCAAAACGTGACAAGGGAGGGTGTGTGAGAAAGAGTTTATAGCAAACAAGGCAGACGAGTGAAGGACTGAGAGAGAGAGAGATGAAGAAAAGCGTTTGGTGCAAAGACGAACAGATACAGATGTAGGACGCTTGTTGCTAAGGGAGGAGTAAACATCGTTAGAAACATGAGCCTGGCCAGAGAAATGACATCATGGACCAACAGCTGGGACATCCGGATGGAAGTGAGACTAAGAGAAAAAGCAAAAAAGAGAGAGAGAGAGAGAGAGAGAGAGAGAGGCGGACAGACTCAAAGAGAGCAGAAAGAGATTGATTGAAAGATCCTCCCGTTATATTTGCTGATAAGCAGTGAGGAACTACACGCTCCTAGGGATTTTCTGCAGACGGAGTGCCTCAAGGTGAACAGCTGGGTCCGTCGACTTGCATTTATCTCAAAACCAGAACCAGCGCTCGAGAACCATGCCAGATCGCAGAAGAAAATTTATAGTTTTTTAAAGTGCCATGGAGCAAGCTTTCCGATGCATAAACGTCATAAATCCTGACGGATATCTTTCCTCGTCCTGCAGAAAGAGATGTTTTTGAGATCAGTACAGAGAGCTTGGGTTTCACCGATTGACGAAAATTTACCATGGCATCGTTCTTTTCGCTGCCAGAAATCCGGTTTTCCTACTAGAATTGCTGTGGTGTGTCTCGTGCACTCGCTGAATCCTTTTAGACAGCTAATTAGGGAAACACTTGACGTCCAAATAACCACGTCCCTCCATCCCTCCCCATCCTTCAGGCGCAAACTGCTTCCATGTGTGCGAGTCTGGAGGTGCATAGTTGAGAGATGTGATAGCGAGAACCCCTCATGTGGTCCAGAAATCATGTTTGTGATGCCAAACAAACATACAGATGATACATACAGAGTATCATTAAATGAAAACACCACCTGGTGGCGAGATAGTCTTATTACACGTTGAGTAACGTGCTGTTGTAATGGACATCATTAAATAGGTTTAGATGAAAATAGTTGAGTTTACATTCGTTTTATTTTATTAAGATCTATGGTCAGAAGTTTTTTTTTTTTTTCAAGGGGAATAATTTGCGTTTTAAAGCATTTAAAGTGAATTTAAAAGTTAAGATTTTGCAAACTTTTCCCAGGAAGAGTAAACACTTTAAAAAAAAAAAAAAAAAAAATTTATTTCCTGCAATTGTGATGCCCAGTACCCAAACATTTTAGGAAACATTTATTATAATGTTAGCTTACTGCCAAAGTTAACTTCTTAATAGATCTTTAATTGCTGTAAAATTTAAACACCTTATGTGTTCTTCCTGCATATTATTACAGTTCATATCGAACATTTTATCTCTTCTTCCATCTTTAGGTGAAAGAATAAACCCTTACATTCGAGTCATATTTGAACCATTTACCACCCAGACTGAGTCATATTTTGACCCTATATGACAATTTTAGATGCCTTTACTGCTCTCAAACAGTTAAACATTTTGAACTGATGCTTAAACGGCAATAATTTAATTAATGAAAACAAATTGGCCAAACCAAGTCATGAAATAATTCATTTGGTGTGCAAATAATTTAACAGGTGATTTGCTAGTAATAGTTTGGAAAGAGTCCTTCACTACATAATTCATGGACTAAACACAGGCCTAGCCAAGACTCTGAGCAAAATGGATTGGTGGCTAATAAATCACATCATACTGCAGCAGATTCAGCATTACTGTAGCATCGAAGATTGACTCACTGCTTTATGAATCAAAACCGCATTATATCATGTTGAAGTCTGCAGCTTACATGTACATCTTCACTGAATGGGAGTGTTTGAAGGGACTGTGATTGGCTATATATAAAGGTTTGACTTTCCAGAAAGTCACTATTTCTTTTTTTTTTTTTTAGTTTTTTACTCATACAGTATATCTTTGTTCATGACTTTATCCTGGTCAGAGATGCATTAGATCTGGAGTCTTTACTGGGAGTAGTGGATGTGAGATGGGAATACTGGAAGAGACACCACTGCATGGATGGATATAATATATAAATGGTACATTAATACTGTAAATATAACACAGTACATTATAAATGATGTGACCTGTAATAAGAAAATCTCGCCACCAGATGGCGTCTTCATTCGTTGATACTCTGTCTTGCTCATATGTTTGTTTGGCATCACAAACATGATTTCTGGAAAACATGCGGGGTTCACACTATCACATCTCACAACTACGCAAGCTGCTAATTAGGTAATCAGGGGTGGCTCGATGGTTAAGGTTTTGGGCTGCTGAGCAGGAGGTCCCTGGTTCGATCCCCAATGTTGTCCGGGTTGCCACTGTTGGATCCTTGAGCATCCGGGCGTCAAGATGGGAACCTGACCCTGTAAATAACAGCTAATATAAGTATATCCATCACCTGTTGTATGGGTTGGCACCAGGGATATTAATTGATGAAATATTTGTAAACACATTTTTACTAGTGTATACACTGCCGGGCCAAATCATTGTCATTGGACAGCTTTCATGCTTTGATTACGGCCGTGGCACAGTTTCAGTTAGCTTCTGAAATGCCACATCATTTATTTCCGTCCAGAGTTGCATTTATTTCTTCCCAGGATCTTCACCCAAAATTTTCTAATCTATGCCTCGCAGAAAGAAAGTGATCAGAAGATCACAGCCACGGTGAATGGGGCAATGAACAGCTACACTCAGGTGGGCCTGGCTCCTGGGCAGCGCTACACTGTGACCATTGTTGGGGAGAAAGATGGCAAGATGGGCGCCGTGAGCACAACAACCTTCCAAACCTGTGAGTCTGAACAGATAATTTGGGTCCTATAGGAATAATTTATATAAAAAATTACATCTGTATCTTCTTGCTGCATTAACATGGTGCAGAGATAACTTATGAAAGGTGCTATCATGGGTGAAACTAGGCTGGTTAGCAGAAGACCACATTGAGTTCCACTTCTTTTAGCCAAAAAGAGGATTACGACTGGAAAAACATCACATTTTTTAAGCAAATAGAGCTTTGTGATAAGATATTAGCTTATTGTACAGCTGTTCAGAGTCTGATATGGCCATATAATACATAACCCCACTTCTTCTTTTATTACTCAACTCTAATCTTAAGTCTCCAGGGTTCTCCATCCAGACTGCTCTATAATAAGTATCCCATGCTCCCCTTGCTATTTCATCACCCCTTCAACAAACATCTGCATCTTTTCCAGTGATCTCGGGCCCCAAACATCTTCAAGTCGTCAAGACGAGCACAACATCCGTAATCGTCCAGTGGGAGGAAGCGCAGGGAGAAATCGACAGATACGTACTCTACGTTTCACCCAACCAGACAGATGGCTCTGGGAAGGGAAGTCAAGAGATACGGCTGCCACCTGGGCGGGACTCTGCCCAGATCGATGGCCTGGAGCCTGGTCGCTTGTACGACATTTCTGTGGTTGCAGAAAAAGATGGCACTCGGAGTCTGCCAGCTGCAGTGCAAGCAATTCCTGGTGGGTCATGAATAAAAGTGAATAAAAGGCACAATTCTAATATGATATATTTGTTATAGGTTTGCGCTATCTGATGGCGGGCTCATACGTTTTTCTCCCAAACAGCTTCCTGGTGGACAATGATGGAATTTCAAGCTAATCCTAAACAATACTTTTATTTCCACAGTATGTAGGTGAAATATCATAATGGTTACTAATCTTATGCAAATCATATTAATTAATATTATCAATAATGTTTAGCAAGGGATAAGTCATGGGTTGTTAAAATGCTGAGATTTGTGCTAAAGGAATACTAGGACATTTATTCTTTCAGAAGTTCAGAAGGAAAACTCATCATTTAGATCAACGATCTTCTAGAAGCAGAGTTTCTCAGTTAGTTTTTAAACCTCATCCAAACATTACGTCACGATCCGCCAGTTGTACAGTCTCTCTCTCTCTCTCTCTCTCTCTCTCTCTCTCTCTCTCTCTCTCACGCACAAACACAAACTTTGGCTTAAGTAGATGACTGAGAAATCCTGCTTCTCAAAAATCTTCTCTGGGGAAAGCAAGGTCATTCCTAATGTCTGCAATTCTCATTTGTAAAGAGAGCTCGGCTAGAAGTCCAGCAAGTCAAGTGTTTCTGCGAAGCTGAGTAGCTCCATTAGGAGTGGGCCTGGTCGGGACCAAATGAGAATATTTTCCTTCTTTCTGTTGTGGTAATGATGAGTCATTTTATTTCCATCTCACCAGATGGTCTTCCCTTAGGACACAGAATCTTTTTTCCTGTTTTCTTTCTTCTATTTTTGTGTTTTGAAGTGTTCACAGGAAGATGCTGGCGAGTGTGAAGGAACCATCGCTGAAAATAATATTCATAAACGACGGGGTCTCAAGGGTCTGTGTATGTTATGTTCATTGTTTTGTTTAGTTTTTTTGCTTCACAAAAAAAAAAAATCTTCACACATACAGAAAGATAAGAATTTCATGTTTTTAATCAAATATATTTACAATAATAACCTGTTTAAAGTCCAGAACATAAATCTCAAACTCAGAAATATTCATGATTTCAGTGAACCTAGAAGTTATGTTCTCTTGATTTCTGTTGTCATTAAATATAAAATAAAATGTAGGTTTTCAAAAGGTGTCATACCATCAGTGTTCAAGTCAAACAGAGACTTTTGATTGTGCAGAATAACAGAATAGGAAAAACGCCCTTTATTTCTCTATATAATCCCCTGCTATACTAATGCACTTATCCCAACATTTCACTAGTGCTTCTATGCTATCAAGGTAGAAAGTTTTTTTTTTTTTAAGTAATTTTTTAGAGAAATTATCAGACTGCCTCCTTTACATCTGAAATGCTGGCCCTCCAGGAACTCCTTTAATGGCCCAAACATGTTGAAATGTCTTGGAGCAAAGATCAGGAATTGTATGGGGGATATGGCAATAAATCCTGTCCGAGTTCCTGTAATGTGTTGGTGACAGGTTATCTGTCAATTTTCACAAATCAGGTGTTCCACTTGCTGAATGTTCTCAGGAATGACTGCAGTGGGCTCAGAGCCACCTCGGCCAGGATCGTCATCCACGGATGTACAGTCTTCTTTAAAATGTTTGTGCATTTCAAATGTTTTACTGTCACGAATAGGCCTTTTCCACTGCTCTGGTTCCCGTGCCGGTTCCCAATTTTGGAGTCTCATCACCGCACTATGTAGAAGTCTTCTGTAAATGTCAATCGCTTCTATAAATTCATTCATCAAAAGTTTTATCATAAGTCCCGGTTTGACTTGAATGCCTTCATATTTTTAAAATGCAGAACCTTGAAACTCCTCTTTCATTTTCATAGCACCTTGTCATCCATCTTTATTATCACATTACATATTGTTTACAAGTTTAAGAATGTAAAATGATGAACAAAAACCTGATTTGTGAATCTCATCTGCATATATATTTATTTTCATTTGAAAAAGAGTTGAAAAAGCAATTGAATGCAATATACACAGCCCCTAATTGTAATTTTTTAACTTTTCATTCATTAATCTTACAAATCCTACAGGAAACCTAATTTCAATGATGACTGACTAAAGGCTGTTTAATTTGATTTTACTTGCAAACTTCATTCAAGCTTTTAGGCACTACAGTATGGTACAGTACAAAACAGTACAGTGTTATGGAAACTGTGACGATGTGTGCTGTGAACAGGTATAAATGCTGGACTGCAAGATTCTGCTTCCAGAACCACTAGAGGATCAGGTGAAAAACTGTCTCATCTGAGACTTAAGAACATCACTAAAGATTCCTCCTCACAGTACCAGTCCATCATAGATTCATCAAAGGGACAAGACCCAGTGTTTTCAGAAAATTTTGTGGGGCCAACAGTTACGACCGAGAGAAACCTCACAGCTTATGGTGTAAATAATACAAAATATGTTCGAACAGTCTTGATAAGACATAGGAAGGTACACTTAAATATGCCAACAAATGGGAAACCATTGTCAAGAAACCTGGTTGGTCATGTCAGTAGGAATGACATCTTAACAAATATCCCAGACAGGATGCCGGGCTCTTCTGCTGATGTCAGGACATTAGATGGAAAAGGACCGAAGTTACAGGATGGAAGATTTGAAGAAAAGTCAATTAAGGAAGAAACAACCCCATCACCTTCTCTTTCTCCAGAAACAACTAAAATCCAACATTCTCTGGTGCCACCTGAAACACGGAACCAACCTATTAAAACTTCTCTTCACTTGCCTCAATCACTCAAATATAGAAATTCAGGTAGGCCAAAATTATCTGGTTCATCAACATCTCCAATAAACCGACGGCCTAAAATGCCAGGGTACACACGTCCAGCTGGAAACGTATCCTCTGTTCAACTCCCTGCAGTGAAAAAAGAAACCTTAAAAGGAAAAATAGTCTCCCAAGGATCCCAACCTGATGATCAAGACTCACTGATTGAACCTAAACAAGGGCTCACAAGGGACACTTCAGAAACCCACTTACCAGACGATACAAAGATCACTAATAGAGACAAGTTTCCAAAACACCAAGAGACAGCAAATAGGACTATACCAACAGGCCATCACATGCTTCATAGGGGTACTTTCACTCGCCGACCTAATATTAGACCATTCCAACACCGGACCAGCAGCCCTCATCACTCCAAGATTCCCCCACGCAGACCAATCACGCCCAGATTCAACAGTACTGCCAAGAACAAAGTAAAACCTTTTATCATTAACACCAGCCAAAGCAATGTAAATCCCAATAATATATCAATATTTACCCCACCTGGGAGAAACAGAACAGTTATCAGTCCTGCACCAAAACAAAATGACTTGAAAGCTGATGTTGCAGGAGACAAAATCATAAGCAAAGAATCAAGTATTGTATTTCCAGTAGATTATGATTCAAACCCTAAAGCTAATCTATCGTTGACAATAGGTCTCCCCAAACGCAATGATACAGTACAGCCTCTAACTGTGAGTTCCGAAAACACAATTGACCCCATCTCGCCCAAAGTTACAATCAGAGATAAGAGCACTACTAGGCAAACCATTCCCCTTAACCAAAGGGTGTCTGAATTCATCAGTGGTAAGCACAATGGTACGAATTGGAAGATTAGACCACCCTTTGTACAGAAAAGGAGGAATAATACAGTTATCGGACCTCCAACAAAACTTCATACTCGAGTCAATGTCAACTCAACCACCATTCATAGTTTGCTGAAAGATAGGAAGTATGAAACAAGGTACAAAGATTCTAAAGAGCCAAGCAAGGAATTTCAAATTGTCTTGCCGACAAGTACTGACATGAACCACTTTGCTAACACGGCTTTCTCAACAGAAAGTCCAGTGGGAGCTAATGAGACATTTCACGCCATTAGTGAAGTCTTAGAAAATGTTATAGATCAGACAAGCAAAGAATCCAACCTGGACAGAGTCACAATCAGAGACCACAATGTATCCAAAGTCATAAACAGTGACTACATCTTACCCATAGTCACTCCCAAAGAGCACGAATTACCAAAGATTGGAACCAGAGATCGTGACCAGCCCAGGATCACAAACAAAGACACTAACAGTAGTATACAAATGCTTACCAATCAAAAACTTAAATCTGACATCATAGGTCATCAAGAAAATGGGCCCAACTTGAATGTTAGACCAACATTGATAAATAGAAGAAAACCTCATACCCAAATAAGACCAAATGCCACCAGAACTCACAGTGGGCTGAAAGATAAAGACACCAAAACAGGCAGCGACCAGGATGTGTCCAGAATCACAGACAAGGACAAAGACTTGAAGACTCTTCAAGAAGAAAAAAACTTCACCACCATTCAGGCTGATTTAAAGGATACAGACCCCAGAGTTGAAAAAGATTCCAGAGAATCTACAGCATCTACTGTTCAACATGGAGATGTTACGGCAATATTACCAAAGAAAGCAAAAAATGCGACAGTCTTTGGACCCACGCTGAAGTCTAAAATAAAGCCAAACCTTCATGGTGACACTAAAGGAAGTAAAGAAATCAGCACCTCTAAGCATACCACTCCTCATCGTCACCCAAGACCAAACATTCCACAGCAAAGGAAAAACGGCACAATCATTCGACCCCCACCAAAAGTTCCTCAACTAAGGCCGAACTCCATTTCAATTCATGATGGCACAAAAGATAGTCACAAGTCCACAGGTGGACGTAACCTTGGTTGGTCCACAGGAGTTCCTTTCTCAACAAGGCAAAGAAACACCACACATCCAATCACAGAGGTTTCAAAGGACAACATCAACCAAGTGGGAGTTCAGAATGTGACATCAACTGGATTTATCATTATTTGGGTGGCACCAAAGGGAAGGTTCAAAAACTTTGTGATCAAGATAGTAGAGGAGAATATTGGTTTAACCAGTAATCGTATTGATCTTGTGAGGAGCAACAGCACCAATGACGGAAATAGAAAGAAATTCTTCAAGCTCCTTCCCGGTTCTGCTCGCTCATACCCTGTCATCAATCTCACCGCTCAAACCGGCTACTCCGTGACCTTTTATGGAACAGGTCCTGGATTCCGTTCCAATGTTCACACCATCAACATTACAACAGGTACTCAGAATCTAAAGGTACAGACCATTGCCAAATTCATATTCTGAATGGACCAACTATACATACAGTATGATGCAACATATTTTTGGGATCTTGTCTTTCATGTGTCAGCGTTGCGTTTTGTAAACATGCTTTCCTTGTCCCCTTGATCAGCAAGGGCTTTTAATCAAAGCTGCTACATATACTCCCAGAAGCTTTGATTAAAGTATACTGTACATCGTGAGATTTTAATGTTGTTCCTACATGTAACATTTATGTTTTATGTTAACCCTGTGGTTTTGTTGTGGTGTTGTTTTATGTTGTTCAGGCAGCACAGCAAAAACACCTTACTTTTAAATTAAATCCTATAGGTTTCCTAAAGTCTTAAATGACGTGTTACAGTGTTGGCTGACTCTATAGACTTTAATTTAACACTGGGGCTGAGTTTTGCTGTGTATGCATAGGCTGGTCAAAGTTTCGGAAAAACAGGCATGATTAAAGAACCGAAAGAAAACCTAGAACTGATTTTATAGAATGATTTAATGTACTTTATAATTTTCTAGATTACAATTTTATTTGTACCTAAACAACTAGAATAAATATTTTAAATTGATGTCAGGTTTAGACCACAGTCTAACAGACAACAACGTTGTCTCAGGAACTCCTTTAATGGCTCAATTATGTGGAAATGGCTTGGAGCGAGGTCAGGACTGTACAGGGGATGTGACAATAACTCCCAGCCAAGTTCCTGTAAGTCCTATATGTCAATTGCTTTTACACCTTCATTGACCCAAAAGGTTTGATCACATGTCCTGGTTTGACTTTAACGGTTCTTGTATACACTGTAAACCCTAATGCTCAAAGTAATTAAACATATTGAGTACTGTTAACTTAAATAATTACAATTAGTTCAAATTAATTGACCTTGATGAGTATTTAGAACTTTTTGGTATTTATGAGTTTGTTGAAATGACACTTTTCAAGTTACCTGAACAAATTTGATATTTTAAGTATCTGTAAGTAGTTAAGTAGCAGTAACAGTCACCTTAAAGTTCCACCAACCTAAAATCTTTCAGACTAGCGATTTTGTGTCTGACGTCATCAGGGCAATAGGGCACTGGCGGCTTAGTGGTAGGTGTTTCGCCTGCTATGCGAAAGGCCCGGGTTCGATTCCCAACAACTGGATGAACTGCCTGTTCCGAGCCCAGATAAAATGGGGAGGTTGTGTTAGGAAGGGCATCTGGCGTAAAACCAGATGCCAGGCGTAGCTCAGTGGTTAAGGCATTGGACTACAGTTCGGAAGATCCCAGGTTCAAACCCCACAACCACCAAGTTGCCACTGTTGGGCCCTTGAGCAAGGCCCTCAACTGCTCAGATGTGTAATGACATAAAAATGTAAGTCGCTCTGGGTAAGAGCATCTGCCAAATGCCTAAATGTAAATGTAAACCTGTGCCAAGCTTGTGTGCGGACTGGATGGTCCACTCTGGCGACCCATTGCCAGAAAACCAACAACAACTTCTCTGATTTGTAACAACTAAAAAAATATATAATTACTATTAAATAGTATGAGTTAGTTATATGAATGAGTACAACTGTAACTACCTCAAATTTTTTGAGTTTTGCCAACTTATTCGGGTTTACAGTGTAACGAGCTCGCTTAACAATTATCCATCATAATCCCATTCAAATAGTAACTAAACTTACAAGTGTTTGAGAACAGAATTTAGTACATGCCTATACATAGGGCACTTGATCCTGTTTTGCCTGTTTTTTTTTAACTTTGCACACCAGAGTGTCGACTCCATCCAGTCGTGTTTGTGTGTTATGCGCAGATGTGTCATGAATATCAAGCTCTCCCATATGTTTACATGGTTTCTTAAATTATCACCCTGTGTCCAGTGAGTTTTAACAGCTCTACCAGAAAGGAGGTCTGGTCCAACCATAGATTAACTGGGTCATGTTCAAAACTGGCTCTCTAGGATTTGAGACGACAGTCTTTGATGATATTCATGACGCAGTCTACGATAAAGCTGATTAAATCTCAATAACCATAATTCTCATGATCATTTATTGCTCATTTGATCTTCTTTCACCCAGGATAAACTTACAGTCAGCCATCCTCAGTCAGCTTACTCTCCACATTCACCCAAATCGCAGGGTAAGACCACGACCGGCCCGAAACCTTAATCCTCAGAATATCCGGGTACTGGTTTAAGAGACAAACTTGCTAAAGACAGTCTGGGTGGCATGATGTGTTTGACGAGACTAGATCTGTGTTCCAACACTGAGTTAATCCTGCCTTGTTCGCTCCCCCTTGCTGCAGTCAGTCACCACATTCAGGTCTGGATTAATGCTTTATTACTCTGAGTCAAGTTTGTTTAATGACTCTTCAGCGCTCTTTTATAATCATTACTCAAAAGATCACAATAAAAGATGGCCGGGAATCTATAACGTTATCTTCATTACATCTTTCTTTTTTTCTTTTTTTTCTTGTTTTCTTTCTTTCTTTATTTATTCATTTCTTTTTAAATTTTCTTTCTTAATGTTAATTCCTTTATTCTTTCTTAATTTTCTCTCATTTCTTTTTCTTTCTTGTTTTTCCTTAAGTTCTCTTTAAAATTTAATTTCTTTCTTACTTCATTTTATTTCACTTTTTCTTCGATAATGATTTTCTTTCATTCTATCTCAGTTTCTTTCTCTCATTCTTTTTTCTTAACTTTCATAATAACCTTTTTTCCTTCAATAAGTAATTATTTTTGCTTTGTTTTTTATTACTTTTGTTATTTCTAATCATTCAATCAGCTAATTAATTAATTTTGTTATTATGTTCTTTTTTAATTACTTAAATGATAAATTCTATAAAAAGATTCCATTAGGGTTAAGGTATCTCCAGCAAGGCATTCTGGGTAAGCGGCGTCCTTGACATCTTGCTTTAGAAAACTCACTCCAGCTGATGTGGTAATGAAGTAGCGCCCGCATGGCTTTAAGGGGAAGTGGACAGGGACAGGTTAATAACAGTATTGGGATGCGCCCCTACTTTCCTACCTTTATCCTTTTCCATCTCTCTAGTTCATAATCAGGAACAATTTGATGAAGAACTACTAAGTGCTGACCAGGAAAAACAATGTATTTCCCCTAATTACCCAATGAGAAGTTAAACTCGCGCTCACGACACTTCCTCCTCAGATTCTTCACTTTCTCTTTGTCTTCTTCCTCCTCCAGGATCGCACGTCCAGCATCATCATCATCATCTTCATCTTCATCTCTGTAATGTCCTGTTTGTGCTGTGTCCAGGATCGGATTGTGTGTGTGTGTGTATGTGTGATTAACCCTGGTGTTTATGTGGGGGTCAGTAGTGTATATATGCTGTGAGGTATATACTGTATATATGTTGAGTATGTACATATATACACCGGTACATAAACCCTGTGAGAACTCACTCACTGTAACACATTACAGCACATTACAGCACATTACAGCACATTAAAGCACATTAAAGCACATTAAAGCACATTACAGAACATTACAGCACATTACAGCACATTAAAGCACATTACAGCACGTTACAGCACATTACAGCACATTATAGCGCATTACAGCACGTTACAGCACATTACAGCACATTAAAGCACATTACAGCACATTACAGCACATTACAGCACATTACAGCACATTAAAGCACATTACAGTACGTTACAGCACATTATAGCGCATTACAGCACATTACAGTGCATTCGAGCACATTACAGCACATTACAGCGCATTACAGCACATTAAAGCACATTACAGTGTATTAAAGCACATTACAGCACATTACAGTACGTTACAGCACATTATAGCGCATTACAGTGCATTCGAGCATATTCCAGCACGTTACAGCACATTAAAGCACATTAAAGTGTATTAAAGCACATTACAGGACATTACAGTGTATTACAGTGCATTACAGCACATTCGAGCACATTACAGCACATTACAGTGTATTACAGTGCATTACAGCACATTCGAGCACATTACAGTGCATTGCAGCATGTTACAGTGTATTAAAGCACATTACAGCGTATTACATTGCATTACAACACATTACAACACATTTCGGTGCATCATAGTGCATTACAGTAGATTACAGTATATCACATCACATGACATAACAATGCATTTCCTTATTTTTTATCCGTTCTTTGTTTTATTTTTTCTCATTCTTTTTTTCTTTCTTTCTTGCTTCCCTCCTTTCCTCTTTCTTCTTTCCTAAGCAGTGTGTGTGTGTGTGTGTGTGTGTGTGTGTGTGTGTGTGTGTGTGTGTGTGTGTGTGTGTGTCCTCAGGTCCTGAGTCTCCCTCAAACCTCTCCTTTAGTGACATAACCGACTCCTCACTCACGGCCTCATGGAGACGACCAAAGAGTAAAGTGTCCGGGTTTAAGGTCACATACATACACACTAAAGAAGGTAAGACACACACAACACAAACACTTACAGCCACTCAGCAGAGTAATAATCCATAACGTTTACATTAACATTAATATTAACATAATATATATGCTGCCATCTTGCACACACACACACACACACACACACACACACACACACACACACACACGCACACATCCTGAGTGTATATTACAGTTGACGTGTTTGTGTGTGATGACAGAAGAGCCGATCTCGATGACCGTGGACTCGTCCAGCTCTTCTGTCTCTCTGTCCAAGCTCTCGCCCGGGTCCATGTACGAGGTCAGCGTCATCTCCTTGCTTAAATTGGACGAGAGCGATCCAGTAAAGGACATCATCATGACACGTACGTCTGAGCCCCAACATCTGACCGTAAACACACAACACAATTATTACACACTGTACCCGATCACTGGTGTATCCGATCACTGGTGTGTCCGATCACTGGTGTATCCGATCATTTGTGTATCTGATCACTGGTGTATCTGATCATAGGTGTATCCGATCACTGGTGTATCCGATCACTGGTGTATCTGATCATTTGTGTATCCGATCACTGGTGTATCTGATCACTGGTGTATCCGATCACTGGTGTATCCGATCACTGGTGTATCTGATCATTTGTGTATCCGATCACTGGTGTATCCGATCACTGGTGTATCCGATCACTGCTGTATCTGACCACTGGTGTATCTGATCACTGGTCTATCCGATCACTGGTGTATCTGATCATTTCTGTATCCGATCACTGGTGTATCCAATCATTTGTGTATCTGATCACTGGTGTATCCGATCATTTGTGTATCCGATCACTGGTGTATCCGATCACTGGTGTATCTGATCACTGGTGTATCTGATCATTTCTGTATTCGATCACTGGTGTATCCAATCATTTGTGTATCTGATCACTGGTGTATCCGATCATTTGTGTATCCGATCATTTGTGTATCCGATCACTGGTGTATCCGATCATTTGTGTATCCGATCATTTGCGTATCCGATCACTGGTGTATCCGATCACTGGTGTATCCGATCATTTGTGTATCTGACCACTGGTGTATCCGATCATTTGTGTATCCGATCATTTGCGTATCCGATCACTGGTGTATCCGATCATTTGTGTATCCGATCATTTGCGTATCCGATCACTGGTGTATCCGATCACT
>JAQMYL010000012.1:1249658-1260251 GCA_030014365.1 Clarias pachynema | reverse complement strand
TTTGACTCTGTGTGTGTGTGTGTGTGTGTGTGTGTGTGTGTGTGTGTGTGTGTGTGTGTGTGTGTGTGTGTGTGTGTCAGGGTGTGATCTGGACCGCCTGGAAAGGAAAGAAGTTCTCCATCCCCTTCACCGAGATGAAACTCCGCCCAGCCTCCTTCAAACCTCAGAGACAGGGATGAACAGAACAAAAGAAAGAGAGAGGAACAACACACACACACACACACACACACACACACACACGTGTACAGACACAATTCACTTACTGACATGAAAATGATGTAACCATATTTTAAACATTTTCTATGTGAAGCTATCCACACACACACACACACACACACACACACACACACACACACACACACAGGATGTTTTATTCAATATATGATCTTGTACAGTTTGTGGATTTTCTGTTTATTATTTCCTGCCTGCATCCTGTGTATTTGTGGTATGTATGAATATTACGTGCTGTAGCTCTCACCGAGACGGAGCGAGTGTGTTGGAGAGACGCGTCTGTCTGTCTGTCTGTCTGTCTGTCCTGTATTTATCTATTCAGATGTGTCTCCCGTGTTTGAGTTAATGCTCAGAAGATCAAATGCTGAACAGACGTAAAGAAATAAAATGATAAAAGTTAACCTCAGCCTCCAGTTTTCTACTCTCTCTCTTTATGTGTGTGTGTGTGTATGATGCCTCTCCAGTGCTGTGAAAAAGTATTTGCCCCTTCCTGTTTTTTTTTATTTTATCAAACTTAAATGATTGAGATCATCAAACTAATTTAAATATTACAGAAAGATAACCCGAGGAAATATCAAATGCAATTTGTAGATCATGATTTTATTTATTAAGGGGAAAAACGCTGTATAAACGTCCAGGATCTGGACGACTTGCCATAATTAATGGAATCATGAATTCTCCGCTCTAACGGAAAATCCTGAAGGAGAACGTCCAGCCATCGTGTCGTGACCTTAAGCTCAAGTGCACTTGGGTTATGCAGCAGGGCATCTGAAAGTCACACAAGTCCACCTCTGAATGGCTAAAAAAAGAAAAAACAGATCCTTTATGCTCAAAAACCCTCCAATGTAGCTGAATTCAAACAACTCTGTAAAGAAGAGCGGGCCAAAATTCCTCCACAGTGATGTAAAAGACTCATTGGCAGTTATCACACACACTTGACTGCAGGTACATTTAGGCATTTGGCAAATGCCCTTATCCAGGGCGTGTTACACTTCATGGCCTAGGGTTAAGCGCCTTGCTAAAGGGCCCAACAGGAACAGCTTGGTGGTCGAGAGATTTGAACCTCGGACCTTCTGAACCGTAGTCCGATGCCTTAACCACATAGGGGAAACACACACACAGAGGCCACACCTCCTCCACTGTAACTGACAAACAATGTAAACTAACAGCGGACAATAGCAAGTAGCTTAGCAACGAGCTAACCAGCAGACAATAGTGGATAACATTTGCAACACAGGTTTTATGCTGGATGCCCTTCCTGACGCAACCCTTCCACTTTACCCGGGCTTGGGACCGGCACTGAATCCAGTGTCTGGGGTTTGGGCACTGGCTGGGAATCGAACCTGCGCCTTTCGCATGGCAGGCGAAACACCTACCACCGAGCCACTACTGCCCATAGGATTTAGAATTTAGAATTGTTTTTTAATGATGTTTGTGATTTAAATTTTTTTTACACATTTGTAGATCATGTAAAATATATGTACAGTGAAAGAAACACTAACACAAAGCAGTATGGTGAATGATGAAACTGCTTTTAAATGGAAATTAGGAAAAGAAGAAATGATCTTCAGTACTATTATTAACAACGTACATGACCAAAATTAATACTTATTACATACACACAGGTTTATAAACAGCTAATGTGAATATAATAATAATAATAATAATAATAATGTTTATCTTTTCATCTCCACTGAATCCAAAATCAATCCAATGTGGAAGTGCCAAAGCTGCAGTTCCTCAAATGTCCACTAGGTTACGAGAGAGACATACAGCCCTATGTTAAAATGTCCAGCTTTACAGCAGAAATAAACATGTTTACAGACTGGTAAAAATAAATAAATAAATAAATAAATAAATGGTTTTGGTCTCTATGGCTAGATTTCCCATTCATGATAACTGTACACGAGGATGATTTCTTTATGCAACACATCAGTTAAAATTATATTAAGCCATAAAATTATGCATAATTAGGGGTGTGGATGATTTGAGTGACAGCTGCTTTGCAGGTGTTGTAGTTTAACTTACCACAATAAATGTAGAAATTGTTGAATTTTATATATTAACATTAGCCACCCTAGCATTTTTGCTAAGCTAAAACTAAGCTAGCTAGCTTGTGGTAATTGAGGTAAGTAGGTGTGTTTCAACCAACGACTCCCTTTGCAGCGGCGACTGGTGCAAATTGTTTTTGGGGAGGCAAATAAAATTAAAATTAAACTTCTAATAATCGCCTGTAAATAGCCATTTACCAGGTGATTAAGTATCATTACTAGTATAAAATAAAGTATAAAATAAACGCATGACTCACATCGCATCCAGTCAGCCATGAGACGTGCTGGAGAAGCACCGAGTGTAAGCTCGGCCGCGATCACGTGACTGCTGCTTAATTAGAAGATCAGGTCGATCTGGTCCTCAAGGTCTTTAACTGTTTTTCTTTCTTCCTCCGATCGCCTTGCGAAGGAGTATTTTAGCAAAGAAATTACAGAATTTCCTCTCATATTTATCTGGCTTTCACATCAATCACTATTCAATACATTAACTAACAATCTGCTAACGAGTTAATAAGACTCGTTGAGAATGGTCCAATCACATGAGCACAAATATTTTAAAACAATATTGATTCGCTAAGAACAAAAGTGGGAGGGTTCGGGGCGCACAGTGCTCCGCCCCAAGGATGATTTGAAAAAAATCAATTAGAGCTCAGCCTCAAATCACATACTTTACAAAAATGTACGTGCCTACATAGACAGTCGATTGTCCAGCGCCCGCGTACACGAACACAAATGAACATAATACAGTTTCGATTTTTTTTTTTTTTGTAAATAAAGTATATTAAGAAAAACAGCGGAATATTGTGAATATTAAAATAAATCATTATTATGTTAAATAATTACATGTCAAAGTAGCATTTTATCTGCCTAACTTTAAGGGGGCGGCGCCCCTGCACCCCTTATTGACCCGGCCGCCACCGTCCCTTAGTCCCATTTATGGATTAACCGGGGATTTAGTCAGGAGGAGTCCACTCCTGCCATGATGGTGAGGACCAGAGTTCCCACAACTGCGCTTCAAAGCCATGATCAGAAAACATGTGGGTGATGTCATGGAGCATTTTTATGCAATCTGTGGTTAAACTGAAGATCTAACCCATAGCAATCAAATGGATAAACATGTCTTTCAACTGTAGAAGTAATGTAATAATGTATAATGTAATAACAGTAATGTAGTATAGCGTTTAATATAATGTAGTAATAGTAATGTAGTATAGAGTTTAATATAATGTAGTAATAGTAATGTAGTATGACGTGTAATAAAATGTAGTAATGTACTAAAATACAAACTAAAAGTTTTTTTTATAAAATATTATTATTGTTATTTATAAAAGCCATATATATATATATATATATATATATATATATATATATACTGATATGATTATCTGATAATCATATCAGTTATCAGATAAATACAGTAGACAGATTATTATTATTATTATTATGTAGACTGATTTGAAGTGAATCAGGGGTAGTGCAGTAGTGTGTGTGTGTGAACTGAAATGAAACACACCCCTGTTAGTGTCACAGATGAAAGTGAAAGAAAGATACACTACCGCGTTTAGGGAAGAAAAGCGCTGACACACCGTCACACACACACACACACAGTCACACACACCATTTCATTTCCAGCTCTAGTCAGAGTTCCTCTCTATAACTGATCTGATTATTATTATTATTATTATTATTATTATTATTATTATTATTATTATTGTCCAGCTGTGTGAACGATGCTGAGCTCGAGCTCGCAGACTGAGGCTCCCACTGGAGGGTTCTGCTTCGATAACACGCGCAGGTGAGTGTGTACAGTATGTGTGTGTGTTGGTATCTATCGCTACTTTATGTTCTTCCTGTCCACCCTCTGGTCCTAGAGAGCCCCATGTCCCCTGTGTAGTACTTTAGTGTTAGTGTAACCAGAGAGAACCAGAAGGTTACACACACCAGCTGAGTGTAAAGGTTTAATGGGACAGGAGCTAAACCAAGCTCGGTAGAAGTGACAAGGTGACGTCACTAACTGACTGAGCATTGTTGATTATAATAGAGACGGTGTCGGCTCGGTGCACTACTAATCAGGAGGTCATGAGTTCAAGCCCCTGCCCTGCCTATGTGCCACTGTAGGGTGTTTGAGCTACGTAGGCCCTCCACCCTGTAACGGCTCGGGTACAGTATGATGTCCTCTGCGTCAGGACGTCTGCCGTGACACCGTGGAGGCTTGGAATGGAGTGTTTAAATGAGACGTGTCTGATATCACACCACTACACACACCTGGGGTTTTCCTCTCAACTGTGATTGATTAATAAATGTGGAGCTGCGTGATGGACGGCTCCGGTTGTAAGCTGGCACAAAACAGGCCTCATCTCGCCACACTGCACGTTCTGCACGTCATGTTGAACTTATACATTTAATTCATACATTTTATATTCTTTCATTTTCATTATTGTTTCTTTTGCAACTTTGTAAATTCTGCTTTTGTACACTTACCCCAAATTTGAACATTTTACAATTTACATTTGTCTCATTTCTCATTTCCTTGTCGTAAGATCCTTATATCTTTCTGTCTTTTCACTCTCGTCATCGTCTATACGGCTTTATCCTGTATTCAGGGGGGGGGGGGCGCCTGGAGCCTATCCCAGGAGACTTAGGGCACGAGGCGGGGTACTGGACAGGGTGACAATTCATCACAGGGCACACACACACACACACTCATTCACACACTACAGACAATTTGGGAACACCAATTAGCCTGATCTGTATGTCTTTAGACTGTTTGGAGAAACTGGAGTACACGGAGGAAACCCACAAAGCACAGGGAGAACATGCGAACTCCATGTACACACACCCTGAGGCGGGAATTGAACCCGGAATCGAGTGCTAACCCTCTATTTTTTAGGTCGTATAAGCGTTTCACTGAATATCATACTGTGTATGGTCGTATATGTGACAAATTTGAAGATTCTGTATGGTGATGGGAAAGGTGTGTATGCAGACAGTTCCTTTATTCATTCTGCATCATCAGAGACATTGACTCTTTTCAACCTCTCCTGACTTCTCAGGATTAAAGGTCACTTTAATCCCGAAGGTCACTTTAAAGGTCATGTGTAGAGAGAGAAAAAAATACTTGCTTTTTGCCCTTTAGTCCACGTTTACAGTGAGTTGGAGCAAGCTGATTAGATTCACACCCTAATGTGTAAAATATGGGACCTTTAAAATTAAAATCATTCCCATACTAGATAATACATATTCGCCACTGCAGGTATACTTTGTACATATTTCTTCATTTTTTACTCATAATATCAACTAAATAATGACATAACAGGTGTTCGTTAAGTTTCTCAACAGTTTAACATTCCACTGTTTATGAAACACTCCTGAAATTGGTCAAGGCTGCCTTTCTTTTGATTATCAGAGTATTTTCTGAAATTCACTCTCACGATCCTGTTGTGAATGTTTATCATACTCTTCTTCTTCTTCTCCTGCTGTCAGGAATGCGGTGCTGGAGGCGGGGCTGTCGGAGAAGGGCTACAGCGCTCCTAAAGCCCGGAAGACTGGCACCACCATCGGGGGCATCTTATTCAAGGTCTGAGCGTCTCGTAAACACAGCACAGAGTGACGTTAGTGTTTTATTAACAGTGTCTTAAATAAATAAATGAAATGTGTTGAATCTGCAGGACGGCGTGATCCTGGGCGCTGACACGCGGGCGACAGACGACATGGTGGTGGCCGATAAGAACTGCATGAAGATCCACTACATCGCGCCAAACATCTAGTGAGTGTGTGTGTGTGGATGCTGTAATGTGGTTCAGTGTAGGACATGGTGTGACTGAGTGTGGATCTAATCTCACGTCTGATATCACCTTACAGTATAACGCTGAGTGAGGAGGGGCCGGGTTTCACTTTCCTTTACAAGCTGAAGGTTCAGCTTTTGTTTAGCGTCTGAAAGGACCAACCTGAGCCTGTTAAATCTCATCTCTCCATCTAACACCTCCCTTAGAACTAGCAGTTCTAATCTCTCTCTCATTGGATAGATGTACTGTAGTGTTCTAGTCTTACTCTGATTTGATAGCTGTAGCAATCTAATCTCACAATGATTGGACACTGGTAGTTTTCTAATCTCACTCTGATTGGACAGTTGTAGTGTTCTAGTCTCTCTGTAATGTTATAGCTGTAGTGTTCTAATCCCATGCTAAGTGGATCACTGTAGCATTTTAGTCTTACTCTGATTGGACAGCTATAGTGTTCTAATCTCTCTCTCTCTGAGTGGATTGCTGTAGCGTTCTTATTCTCACTCTAATTGAATAACTGTAGTGTTCTAATCTCACTGTGATTGGACAGCTATAGCGTTCTAGTCTCACTCTGATTGGACAGCTATAGTGTTCTAATCTCACTACAATTGGACGATTGTAGCGTTCTCATCTCACTGTGATTGGAAAGTGGTAGTGTTCTTATTCTCATTGTGATTGAATAACTGTAGTGTTCTAATCTCATTGTGATTGGACAGCTATAGTGTTCTAATCTCACTGTGATTGAATAACTGTAGTGTTCTAATCTCACACTGATTGGAAAGTGGTAGTGTTCTAATCTCACTGTGATTGAATAACTGTAGTGTACTAATCTCACACTGATTGGAAAGTGGTAGTGTTCTAATCTCACTGTGATTGGATTGAGGTAATATTCTACCCTCTCTCTGATTGGCCAGCTGTTGTGGAGCAGGCGTGGCAGCGGATGCTGACATCACCACCCAGATGATGTCATCCAACATCGAGCTGCACTCCCTGAGCACGGGACGTCCTCCTCTCGTCTGCACGGTGACACGGCAGCTCAAGCAGTTGCTGTTCAGGTGAGAGAGACGTGTATATGACGAGCTCCTGCACCAGTGGAGCCTGGAAAAGTCCCGTTAGGGTTTAGTCTGATTTTTCTTTTTTGTTTCCTGATAAAATAAAAACCGTGGTTGATTGGTGGGATGTGTTTGTTTATGTGTTTGTGTGTGTATGTGTGTGTGACAGGTATCAGGGACACATCGGCTCGTCCCTCATCGTCGGGGGAGTGGATGTTGATGGCTCCCACCTCTTCAGCATCTACCCTCATGGCTCCTACGATAGACTGCCCTTTACCGCCATGGGTACGAGTCCTGAGCGTGTGGAAACAATCAGTTTTAGATTATTATAGATTATTATAGTATCAAATCATCATCTGATTAATAACCAGGTCTGGTATCAGATGTCTGTCGATTATACTCGTAACAGCAACACCAGGTAACCCTATGTGGTGTGATCCTAGTGCACTGTCACGCTCCTTACCTTACGACAGGAGTGACAGTGAGCTAGACTCAGGTCAGACTCAGGTCACATCTCAAAGGGGATTCCTAATTATGGTCTCAGTCCTGACGTTTCTGTCTGAAATTTTCTAGGAAACAGAAAAAAAACGAATCAAGCCAAATAGCTGAAGCACAGTTTCGACCTTTAAAATGATTCAGTGGTTTTATTTCTTGATCTCTGACTTGTATTTCATCTGGATCTTGGCCTTGACCTCATTAAGACACTTGGTTTTTGGACTCTTTTTGGATCTGTGACATTTTAATTATGTCACAGATCCAAAAAGTTATGCAGTTTATTTGATATTTTGTTAGTCGATTCAATTAAGCGAATCAGTGAGTCAAAATCAATTATCACATTTAAAATTATTTCAGTAACTTAACAAACATCCAATGGTGTTAATTTGACAAATTGTTTAAAAATACACTGCAGCTTTCTTTAGAAAATACAAACTGTTTCCATCTTTTTTTGCGAGAGTATCACTTCTTCTTTCTGAGTTTATATGCAGTTGATGCAATAGTGCCACCTACTGGACGAGAGTGTGGAGCAGAAGAAAGCAGTAAAAAACTTGATTCTTGCTTTGCATTGTAATTGCAAACCTGCATTATACCAGCATTGCAAACCTGAAGTATTAAAGAAATGAAAACCTGAAGTATAAGAGAACCAGCCTGTAAGCTGCTGAATCGAGTCGGATTGAAAATGCCCAATGAACAAGAATAAAAATTCGATTCGACAGACTACCCATGATTCACAGCTCATTAGTCACAGTTACTGATCAAAGCACACTGCTGTACAGATATCCAGAGTTTGTAGCTCCTACACTATAGTGTAAGTGACCTGATTAAACATCTTTATGATGTCAAACGATGAGTAGAGAGAGTGTGAGGATGGCCGAGTTGAGTATCAGTGATCGCGCATATTAATAATGAACGCTCGGTGATGTGGGTATAAAGTCTGACTTCACACTGTATATTTGATGTATATTATTAACACGATGAATATTTTGCAGGCTCCGGAGCCGCTGCAGCCATCTCTGTGTTTGAGGACCGGTACAAACCCAACATGGAGGTGAAAGAGATTTGATTTGGTTTGTAGCCGAGTCTTTTAGCTGACGTCCTGTATAGTCGTTTATACACATCTCTCTCTCTCTCTCTTTCTCTCAGCTGGAGGAAGGGAAGAAGCTGGTGCGTGACGCCATCGTCGCAGGGATTTTCTGTGACCTGGGCTCAGGTAGCAACGTGGATCTGTGTGTGATCACGGAGAAAGGAGTGGATTACCTGCGGGGCTACGACCAGCCTGTAAAGAAAGGACAGAAGTAAGAATGTCGTGCTGTTAACCCTGCGACAGGAAGTACTCTAATCTGATTGGCCAGGTGTTAATTAGAGCAGCGATGACATCACAGGTTTTATATTAATACACAAGGTCCAACATGTTATCGTTTCTATAGCAACGGGTCATTCATAGGGAGGGCTCGAATGTGTAATTATTGGTCAGTTTCCTGATGTGGAAGGAGTCTCCAGTGTCAGTGCTGTGTCACTGTGGTTAGGAGCTGAAGAGGCAGGACGCTTTGATCTTTTCTTCAATGTGTTTTATTTCCTCTCGTCCAGGGAAGGCAAGTACATCTACAAGCAGGGGACGACCCCAGTGCTGACGAAGACCGTCACGCCGCTCACCCTGGACGTCGTGGAGGAGACGGTGCAGATGATGGACAGCCAGTGAAGATACAAAACATCTTGGTGTTGGATTTTGTTTTTTTTTTCGAATAAGGAATTAAATTCTGTTCATTAAAGTAAGAGAGGAAAAGGTGTGTGTGAGTCGGTGTGTGTGTCATTTCTCTGTCAAATAGTGTGACTTTATCCCAAGACCTTTATCTCAGGGGGTGCACATACTTTTGCTCATGTGTGTGTGTTTCTATATATATATATATATATATATATATATATACAGTAATAATATTTATATATTACTAATAATAAACAGTAATAATAGTGAGGGTCGTCTTGTGTCACGTGATTAATGGTGTTTTAAATGAACGAAAAAGCTCACAGACGTATAACGTTAGGTCACGTGATTTAAAGCGCCCCAAACGTTTTGTCCTAGCGCGCTCTCCGTAGTAACGGTCTGATTTGGTGACGTCACGGGCCACGCTCTCTCCTGATTGGTCGGTGGGGAGTTCCGGCGCTGTTGCGGCATTGTTTAAACTGTGTGCAGGAACAGCGGAGAACAACAGCAGCCGAGTGTCCGGGGAGTGTGTGTGTGTGTGTAAAAGTGTGTAAAGTGTGTGTGCTGAGTGACCGCGTACAGGTGAGAGACCCGGGGTTATTATTATTATTATTATTATTATTACTGAGTGACCGAGTACCGCTTTATTATTAAAGCACAGAGCCGCTGAAACGGTGAGCGCGACTGGTGTGTGTGTGTAAGTGTATGTGTGTGTATGTGTGTGTATGTGTGTGTGTATGTGTGTGTTAGGTAAATAATGCAGAGTTACGTTGTTGTGTTAGAATGAGGTGGTGTTATTATTTTCTGTTTACATGGTGTGTGTTGCGTGTTTATATAACATTATACAACACATTACACAGTATACACACTGTACACACACACACACACACACACACTATACAGATTATACAGGCTATATGTACACGCTACACATTAAATACACGGTATATACAGATTATACACAGTATACATACACTACACACTTATACAGATTATACACAGTATACATCCCATACATACACTACACACAGTATACACACCGTATACACACACACACACACTACACACTTATACACATTATACACAGTATACATCCCATACATACACTACACACAGTATACACACCGTATACACACACACATACACTACACACTTATACACATTATACACAGTATACATCCCATACATACACTACACACAGTATACACACTATACATATACACTATACACACTACACATACACTATACAGATTATACACAGTATACATCCCATACAT
>JAQMYL010000012.1:1149607-1159864 GCA_030014365.1 Clarias pachynema | reverse complement strand
GTGATGTTGACGTAATGTGATGTCGTCGTTTTAATGATGGACAAATTGCACACATTCGCTGGTCAAAAACCCGCAGTCGGTGTAACTGCATTTGAGTTTGACACAAAGCAACCGAGTGATCCCTGTCAGCTAGGTAAAATATATTATAAGAAATTTCTATTTTGTTTTTATGGCTATCTGCTGAATGCGCTGATGCATGTAAATGACATGATGTAATTTATTAACATTTCACCATATTATATAGGCTATGGTCACACAGCATGGTAGGTTAAAGTTTACGATGCTATTATATTTTGCATGTATTTGCCGGCTAGATTTTTTTTTTAATCTAGTATTGTATACTTCACGTCCATCTTCACGTATATAAATGTATAAACATAGAAAAACATGGTTTACTACTTTAATAATGTTGTATTAAATTAAAAAAAAAGCTTTACACAATGAGAATGAGAATCATCAGGTCACTGTGCATTCTATGTATTTTATCATATCTGTACAAAAGTTATTAATACTAATTAAATATAATATAAGAATATTATTGTGTGCTTTTTTTGGTGGTGGAGGGGTTGGGGTGGGTCCCCTTTTTTTCAGTTCCTGCACATGCCCCTCAAAAGATCTGTGCACGGCCCTGCTTGACAGGTTCAGTAGGGTTGTAATCTGTACTGCCTATGCTGTCCGAGTCGTCCAGAGGGACGTAATGAGCACTTGGGCAAGTACAATCAGCTATAAGATTAAAATAAAGTACAACAAATTGGGAAAACAAGACAAGAAATTGAAATAGTGCGAAAGAGATGCTTACCCATGGTCTGTCTCTTGAGAACTGTAGAATAAACCAGGAAAAACCAGGAATGTAAATTAAAATTAAATGGCACCATAATATTTTTTTTATTAATTAAACAAGAGAAGTGTAAAGATAATGGAAAGTAATTTACAAGGAAAAAATTAATTATAATGGGAAAAAATATAATCACTTGGTACAGATGAGGTAGGGAGTCAGATGACGAGGTATATGATGGAACATAATATGATAGAAAAACTTAAACATAATGGGAGAATTTATTGGAAAAAGTTAGACTATAATGGGTTAATAATTTGGTAAGGAATGAAAAAAAGAAGTACAGAGGAGGAGATAAGGTGTGCATCCCTCCCCTTACAAACTGTATATAATGAGCCTGCATGTAACAGTCAGACAGTCTGCTCTTGATAATGCTTGGATTTATGACCTAAGCATTACAAGTGCGGCTCACTTGGGTTTTATTGCTGCAATAAATCCTGCCTTACTTCATCCAGATCTGCACAGAGTCCCGAGTCATTCTTTGGTCCTTTTTAACTAGAGATACATTCATTCATTCATTCATCTTCTATACCGCTTTATCCTGTGATCAGGGTCGCGGGAGACCTGGAGCCTATAACTAGAGATACAGCGTTTGTTTAATATTTTTAATTGAGGTAACATTATCAAGTGGAAGATAAGAATCCCCCATAACTGTTCTGTCTCCTTTTCAGACCTTCATGTTCTTCAGTGGAGACACGGCTGTGTGGTTAATGTAGATACAAATGGGAATATTACATTTCTCAGCGGAGTTGATGAGTACAGTTATGACGGCAGTGAGTTCCTCTCCTTCGATGATAAAAACTCGAGGTGGATCGCTCTACACCGGCATGCTGAGCCGACCAAAAAGAAATGGGATGAAGTGGCCATCCTTAACCAGTACACCAAGGGCTACCTGGAGAAAGAGTGTGTGGACTGGGTCTCCAAGTTCATGGAATATGGACAAGAAGAGCTTAGGAAACACTGTGAGTAACTAAATTTTTTTTATTGGAGTCACTTTGATCAAATTAAAAGCAAAACTAACTACAGTATGTATCTTGTTTCAGCTCCCCCAGAGGTGCATGTGTTTACAAAACAAAAATCAGTGACTGACTGCAGCAAGTTGACCCTGACCTGCCTGGCCACAGGGTTCTACCCTCCAGATGTGCAGATGCATGTGAGGAAGCTCAGAACATCCCTACCTGAACATCTGGTAACATCCTCAGGACTCAGACATAATGGTGACGGCACCTTCCAGCTGAGGAAGAGTGTGGAGATCAAAGACGAGGACACCAATCTTTACGATTGTTATGTGACCCACAGCACTCTTGAAGCACCAATAGTTAAAAATGCAAGTATGTGGAGTATTGCTACGGAGACGTATTGTCCTTCTTTTGAAATTGTAATACAGCATGTGTAATAACTTAATTTTTTTCACTTATTTATTTATTCCTTTATTTATTTGCAAGAACAAATTGAAACATATTGCAAGGATTCCTCAAACGGAATGATGGGAGTGGTGATTGCGATTTTGCTTGTGCTGGTTGGGGTTGCAGTGATCCTCTTTATCCTGAAAAAGAAAGGGATTATTTGTGGTGAGTAGAGAGAAATAATCACATATGATTTATACCTGGGTGTCACTTCAAGATGTAATTGTGTATATACAGTACATCCATCTTCGTCCATCCAACGGTCCAGTGGAGGCCAATTGTGACCATTTTATTTATTCCCATTTTTATGACTGTGGTAGGACTTCCGGTCAACATACACATGCTCTTTCACACACTATGGGTAATTTGTGATCTAATCTGCATTTTTTGGACTGTGGAGAAGGAAACCCACCAAGCACGGGGAGAACATGCAAACCCCATGCGCACAGAGGCAGGAATCGAACCCAGGTGGGAATCGAACCCGGACCCTGGAGGTGCAAGGCGACAGTTCTAACCACTAAGCCACTATTCGGCCATCTTCAAATATTTAAAAAGTGTAATTAACAAAAATCAACTTTTGAAAAAGACAACTTTTTTGGCTGATGGCAGCCACCGGATTAGAAATGAGCATATATTTTCAACAAACAATTGAATTCACATGGTAAATCATCAAATCATGAGTTGTTGTAGTGTATATATAGTAGAAGGTAAAGAGATTTACAGATGATTCCTTTTTGGTTTTATTGCTAATTTCCATACTGTCACAACTTTTATGGAATTGGGGTTTTATATATATACATTATTTATATACAGTATGTATTATACACTACTGCTCAAAAGTTTGTACACCCCAATCTAACTCCATAGTCGTTCCTGATGTTTATTTCTTTCTACACTGTGAAATAATACTGAAAGCGTTTATCCACAATACACAATAATCTCCTTTGAGCAGTTGATATTGAGATGATCCAGAACAGCTGACCTTCATGTCTTAAAATAACAACTGACTGTTACTGTTGCTTAATTACCTAATGCCATATGTGTCATTTCATAGTTTTGAAAAAATCCATTAATGTTCTAAAATTTAGAAATATATCCAAACCTGTGTCCAAACTTTTGACTGGTACTGGATGCTATATGAAATTTTCTTTTCCTTTCTAAACGTCTATTTCTGCTGCATTAACACTAAACTATCTAACCTGAGATTAATAAATCTTATCTATCATCTCTTATCTTCACTATCATGCATTAAACTCTCAGGTTCCCCAAATGGAAGTAGGGATATGCCATATGTTGAAGCTCCTACAGGTAAGCATGAAGTGTGAAGTTTATGGCATGATTTAGACACTCTCTCAATAATATGTACTAAATACAGAAATATTTTTATACAGAAGACATTTTGCACAAGTTTCTTTCTATCTATCTACGTAAAACACAACATAGGACTTAAGGATCATTTTATTTCTTATTCCAGTTGATGGACACACAAATGGACACGCGAATGGACACCTGAATGGACACGCGAATGGACACACGAATGGACACCTCAATGGAGGTAACAGTCTCCTATTTTAATGCGTTAATGTTCCACTGACTCCCACAGCTGTAGCTGTTCATGTGAAGGTCTTCAGAGGTGTTTTTCCTTGTTTTTCTTTATTTATATATATTTGTTAATAACAATAAGACGCGTGCAGCTTGACATTTTAACTAGAACCTGGAAAAAAATCCATACATGTTACATAACCTTTAATCTCCTTAATGAACCTTTAACATCTCCTTTAATGAAAACTGCAACATTATCAGCAATTATATAATTTTGAAAGTAATTATTATTAAATCACTCAGCTCTATTCCACTGTAATGTAATGATGTGATTTTATTCGAGTGAGTTTTATCTACAGTTCAGTAATGTTTCTCTTGTTCTTTACAGCCGCATGAAGATGAAGATCTCAGACCTGAAGAGACGTGTTTTACTGATTCTACACTGTTCAGGATTCTGTAAATAACGGCCTTAATCATTTCCAGCACCTTGAGCTTTCCTGTCTCTCGAGGCTGTTAACTCACAGTACATGAAGAACCCTGTGTTGTCCACACACACCGTAACTATATAATAAGCTAAAATATCAAATTCATCTCACCAGATGTGAAAGTCTTTACAACATCAGCACTTAGCTTCAGCGCTGCTACTAGAACTATCAGTGATTTATATTCATTACTATGCTAAGGTCTCAGCTACTGTATTATATTTAGTACACGTGGTGTTATATACTCTATGTGTATTACGTCTGCATTATTATGTACAAAACCATTCACTGTTTACAAACATAACTTAAACATTAATAAATAAACAACATTACAGAAGAATATTTGTGCCTGTAAAAAAATCAACACACAGCGGTACCTCGATATACGAGTTAATCCGTTCTGGAGGTGAGTTCTTAAGGTGAAATGTTGTATTGTGAGACACATCGTCCCACAGGAAATAATGTAAATACAGATAATCCGTTCCAGCCACCCAAAAATATTACCAATATCACCAATTTCCAACATTATAATCATATTTTTGCCTCTAAAAACAATCAAAACATTTAGAAAAGACATGTAAATTAAGTACAATATGAAATAAATAGACATTAAACCTCAATTAACATTAATTTATGATTCCTCTCGGCAACAGCGACTTTAAAAACCAAACTGAAAGCGGCTCCATTTTCTTCTTGATACCGTCCTGGATAACATTCTCGGGACCTGCGGTGCTGCGTCATCGCTAAATCTTACACAAAATGCAAACCCCACACAAAATGTATAAACTCACTTTGCTTGGCTTTACACTGACACAAACAAGTTCTGAACGGCTTCGTTTGCCGAGGCTAAACTTGGGGAAAATTTCAGCTCTTAAAGTGAAAATTCTTAATGCGGAGCGTTTGTATGCCGAGGTTCAGCTGTACTACATGACAGTACGAAAATACCTTTCAGAACATTTCTACATGAAATAAACTTCTATATTAAATCTATAATAATAAACTTATGTTACCCTTTTTTTTAATGCATACGTTTGTAATGTTTGTAAATAGTGAACGGTTTTGTACGTAATAATGCAGACGTGATAAACATACAGTATATAACAGGATGTGTACTAGAGATAATATAGTGCACAAGACTTTTAACACAATATTATATACTGCAAGACTTCAATTACTTTCAATTGTATTTTAAATATTTTAAGGTTAAATATAATGTTTACACACCAAATGATCTGGATTTCAAAGTCAACTTTATTTGATTGTATTAGACTGAACACAGATGATCAGCAGTAACACTCAGGAGCCCAGACACCGGACCAGGGATGTAATATAGCTGTAATAACGTAGTGATGGTGTAAAAGTTCCTTGAAAGTTCGAATGATAAAATGATGTTGGGAAAACATTGAATGAACGACTCAAACACAACATCGCAAATACAACCTCACAGCTGTATAACTGTAACCTTCATTTAAAGCATTTATGCTGATTAACATTCATTCATCGATGTCGACGTCCCACCACTTCAGTGGTTCCTTACGTTCCTGACACGGTTTAGAATTTAACTCAGAGATTGGATCATTTATTCCAAATCCTGTGACGTCCATCTTTAAAACTCTGATAAAATAAAGTGTTGAGAGCCGATGTTACTGCTGATCGTTACTCACAGAATCTGTTACACTTTACGTGTGTGTGTGTGTGTGTGTGTGTTTTATTACAGTTATTTTCTTTGGATTTGGGAACAAACTGTTTTCCTTTGCCTTGTGATAAAAGCTCCTTATTTTATATACTGTATGATGAATTGTCCTACTATGTCCATCCCAGAAATGACATTTTATTAGTTTTTACTTGTTTTTCTTCTTGTTAAACAGCAGTTGGTATCCAGTGAGTTTCATTCCCGCTCCTTCTGCACTTGATCTCCCTCGTCTTCCTTTCACTTTAATTCCTCTTTTATTAAATCTTTACTTCCTCGTCCTCGTTCTGTATTTCTGTACTACTTGTTCTCTCCGTCTCCACATTCCCACTGCTCCGTCCTGAAGCTCGGGGTGGACAGATCTGTGTCCATTAGACTTCTTAACCAGAACTGGAGCTTCAGTCAGAATCATAATGAGGTCACAGTCTGATACGTCACTCAGTTTGATTTGTTGTTTCTTTGTGTTTTTTTTTAAGGAGTGTTATAAGTGTGAGTTACATTATACACTTTAACCCTGTGAAATGATTTACATTATAGACTTTAACCTTATGGAGTGATTTCAGGTCACAGTGTTAAAGTTCATCACTGTATGGAGAAAACTGTTCCTCTACTGTAAGTGTTTTTATCTCAGTGTAAGAGTTCTATTTTTTTATAACGATGCTGGTCAAATTGTATAATTGTTTCATTAACAAACAAAAAAAACTTTTCTAACAGTGTGTGACTGATGGTGCTTAATTAGTAAGCCAGTGTAAGGATCCACTGTATCCCACTTTTATTTAAAAAAAAAAAAAAAAAAAAAAGGGACTCATTTTTAAGTTGATAGCGTTATAGTTGATTTCTGTCACATGCCAAATGTACAGTAAATGTTTATTATCTGTGTGTGTTTCATTGTCAGAAAGTAAAGATTTTTTTTAAGGCTACGTTCACATACATTAAAACGTCACATGACTTTCCCATCTTCCTGGTCTCACTTGACCAGATGATCAGATATGTATCCAATCTATGACCGAATAAGAGCCAATAATATCTGATTTAAAAATCTGTCTCACATTAGGAGTAATAAATCAGCTTTGCGTCTCTCCAGGCTGGTGATGTGAGCGTAGCCTGTGTTATATAATGTATGTTTATTTCTGATAATCTTGTTTTTTTTCACTGCTTTTCAATAATGCACTTTTAGTTCTCATTTGATTGAAGAATTTAAGAATTTAAAACTGAGTAAGTCAGTAAAACAGGGCCAGGTGTAGCTCAGTGCTTAAGGCATTGGACTACGGTTCAGAAGGTCCCAGGTTCAAACCCCACAACCACCAAGTTGCCACTGTTGGGCCCTTAACCCTCAACTGCTCAGATGTATAATGAGATAATAATGTAAGTCGCTCTGGATAAGAGCGTCTGCTAAATGTATAACTAATATAACTATGTATATGCCATGACATGCCACTATGCCATGAATATTAATAATATAAATGTATGTCGCTCTGGATAAGAGCGTCTGCTAAATGTATAACTAGTATAACTAATATTCATGCCTAATACTCACACACTATTTCATGTGTAATGAAATAACAAAAAAAATAAAAAAAATGTAAGTCGCTCTGGATAAGGGCGTCTGCCAAATGCCTCAATGTAAAACCACAGTGTTGTGTTATGATAGCAATAGTCTGTTTCTTTACATTTATTCTGCTGTATATGTAACCGGTTTTACCTAAATAAAGCATTCTTTTTGTTCTGTCCACAAATTTGTATGCGTTTATTTATTTATTTTTATTATTATTATTGAGAAGTTGTCAGTATCTCTAATGCCACAAAACTTCACTTTTAGCTCAATGACATCTCCAGTCAGAAAATGTAACCAAGTTAAACTAAAACACAAATGCAGTCCAAATTGATGTTTTAATTATAAAATGTTAATTATTTATCATGGTATACAACACCTCTGTCTGTGACTAATGCACTCCTGATTATAACTGTATTTCACTGCCTTGTACCGTAACATGTGCAGTGACAATAAAGTTTAATCTAAAACTATAAAAGAAAAAATTTAATTTCTGTCTAAAACTCTTAATGCTATTTTAATCTTTAAGTGTAGTTAATTTATAGTTTTGTTCAAGTTAATGTGTGATTATCTGTGAAGGACTCTGACTCCATCCAGGGTTAAACTGACCTGACTTACACTCTCACATGGTCACATGACACTGACACTAACCTTAAATAAACTGTCAAGCTTGATTTAATCTTAACTTAGTAGTTAAAGATAAACACTGAGTTCAATGGAGAGTTACAGTCGTCTGGCTCACTGGGCATTTACTGGCCGATGCACTTTGGAGCTGATATAATGTTTTTTATTATTTATTTATTTATTTATTTTTGCATGGACCGGGTCATTATGCAGTGACAGCGGTGTTTTGATTGTCTCCTACACTGACAGCGTAAGACCAAATCACACCAGTGTGTCATGAAATATGAAGAACAACATCTGGTGTCAGACCTGAGTCAGAGGATGTGGATCAAATAAAGCCATGTGGAGACGCCCAAGGGGGAAAAAAGACTTTTTGTGAATGATCTTGGGAAATACTCATTCTCATTTTCATGAGCTGTAAACCATAATCATTGCAAAAAAAAGACTTATTAAATATTTCAGTTTATGTGTACTGCATCTAGATCGTATGACAGTTTCACTTTTTGAATTAAATGTTGAAAATATATATATATTTTTTTTTATTGACCAAACCTTTTCTCCATGATCACTGTTTCTTTGTAAACACACACAGGTTTATGTCTCTCACACACAATCAACTCATTCTAACACGTCTGCTGTTGTACACATAACCGCTCCATAAGGTCATTAGGTTTATCCCTGTGTATGAAGCTCCATGAGGTCATTAGGTTTATCCCTGTGTATGGAGACTTTGGGGATGACCAGTGCTGCATGATACACACAGACGTACACATCTGGATTTAATAACAGTTCATCTTTTATTAAGTGGTGGAAAGACACTTAATGTTTTGAATTTTAAGTGCCTCTATATTGTTTTTTTTTTCTTTCTTCTTTTAATAGCTGTCTACAATTTAATAATGAACAAATGTGGCATTTGTGTTTGGAAGACGTTTCATGGTTGTACAGTACAGTAGGTCATTATCACACAAAATATCTGTAACTGTCCCAGACGGAGTGACTTCCTGACAGAAGAGGTGACGTTCGTGTTTCATTTTTTTCCTTTGGCTACAATTACTCTTCCACATTCATTCATTGATTTCCCACAGAACAGAAGAGTGATATATTCCTGTGAAACTGTACAGTACAGTTTCAGCCAAAACACAGCAGTGGTGCTGATTTTATTTATTTTTGTTATACATATAATACAAAAAATGTGTTTGTGCCAAAGAAACTCCTTCTGAAGTTTATGTACCATGGAAATGACCGATCTCGCTCCCTAACAATTTCAAGTTGCTAACTTCAGACGTTTTGGAGAGATGATTTTATATGAGCCCCAAAAACAGCATTTATAGTTATACTGTCTCACTTCAAATTCCAAATTATTCATATTTCTTTATGAGTGTTGATACTAAAATTAGTTTAAGCTTCTAGAAGCATATGAACTGTAAAATTTGTTGCTTTTGAAATTGCTTTTTGGTAAAAAAAAATAATAAATAAATAAAATAAAATAAATCTGTAGTGTCCGTAACCATGTCAAATTCATGTTGCAATATCTATATATAATATCTATATATAATAATATTTTGCATTTTATAATAATACACTTTTTCAGGCTTATGTCTTTTCATGTGAAATCTAAATTGGCCAAGTTTCATTTGAATGACAGTTAAGATTATTGAAAGATTTGAATAAAAAAAATTACAGACACTAAAACATAAAAGTGGATGAAATTGTATTTAGCAAATGTGTTTCTTTTTATCTGATAAAAATATAAATGTATATGCATATTTACAAATAAAATGAAGCATGGATCAGGATATAAGAAGCGTGTTGTGAAGTGTTATAAAAAATAATGTTATATGATTTACATTTACATTTAGGCATTTGGCAGACGCTCTTATCCAGAGCGACTTACAAAAAGTGCTTTATGATCCAATCTGAAAATTTTTTTTTTCACCTAGTGAGACACTTTTTACACCAATAGCATGTTTTGACAGTATACACTACCGTTCAAAAGTTTTAGAACACTTGCAAATGTCTTTGTTTTTGTTTAGTGATTTATTTTCTACTTTCTACAACAATACTGGGGATTTCAAAACTATAAAATAACACATATGGAATTAGGTAATTACGTAACAACAAGAAAA